>NW_022046240.1:0-52371 GCF_001654015.2 Drosophila navojoa | reverse complement strand
TATCTGTATCTGTATCTGTATCTGTATCTGTATCTGTATCTGTATCTGTATCTATCATTCCCTATTCGATCCACAATGCAGGGTATTCTGAAGGCATTGACAACGACTTTCTTTTTGACCAAATTGTCGCCGCTGTCAAGATCCAACAATATTCATGCACAGGGGGCAGCCCTTCTATGGACTGGGCCTCTATCTCTGTCTCAGTCTTTCTCTCTGTCCCTCTTTCTCTCTGTGGCTGGGAGTGGGAGCGACAGACAGATAGACAGACAGACAAACTTATGGCCGATGGTCGATGCCTGTTCAATGGCTGTGCAGAGCTCTGCAGAGCGCGCTTTGGCTTTGTCTGATTGGCTTTGGCTGCGAGTTGGAATTGGAATTGGAATTGAAATTGGATGTTGGCACTTGACGCAATAGCCGTGAGGGTGTCAGGGAGAGGTGGTGGGGGGAGGGGAAGGGGCCACCGAGACTGAGACTGAGACTGTGACTGAGACTGAGACTGAGGCCTCGGGGCCGTTGTAGGCCGTTGGCCTAAAATAATAAGAAAATTTCTATATTAAAATGCTGTGCCATGCCTCAGCCTCGCACGCAGCAGCAACAGCAGCAACGGCTACTAGCAACAGTTGCTGCTGTTGTTGCTGTTGTTGTCCAAAGTGGTTGCTGTCTTTGGAAATCTCAAGTTGGCTGTGTCGAGATCTTACCTAATTGCCCGCACTGAATATATAATGGATATGATGATAGAGTCCACAGCCTATCAGCGCTCTGGTCAAACGGAAGTCGTTAGTGAGCGCGAGCGCAGGTAGGGCTTGAGTGGTGCTGATCCTGGGCTACGCAATGACATCTTTATCGAAGGTCATGGCCTGCATTTCCATGGATGGAACAGGAAGCACTTCCCATCTAACTATTTCGGCTGCACTTAAGCCCAATGCAAATGTCAGATAAATCGAACGAAACGGAACGGAAATTCGATTAGTTTCAGGCAATTGGCAATTTTGTAAATTTCTCGTTTCATTTGGGTTTCGGTTTTATTTTCTTGTTATTTTCATTTCAGCTCTGCATATTTTAAATGTTCATACAACCTTACAGGAGTCGAGAGCAGACCAGGTAGGGGGGACAGATGGCGGTATCACTGCGTATCTCCATAGGGCAAAGTGACATCGACAGCGACATCGAGGCATTTGCATAGATCAGCAGCAGGCAACACGCGATACAACTGACGAAATGATAAGCAGGCGCAGAGCCAAGCGACGGGCAGCTAGAGAGGAGCACGGTGTTGTAAGAGCTTCCATACTTGGGGATCCATATGCTTGGTTAAGTGAACGATCATACTGCTCATGCTGTGGACTTAGATGATCTGTATGTTATAAGATCGTCTTATCACAAATGATCGAGTGATATAACAGAGAGATATTTGATATTTTGATTCCACAAGAGCTTAACCGAGAGATATATAGAGGTTTTTCAATTTATTTGAAATTAATTATGAATTATTCAGATTTTTTGTTTAATTTTGAATGTGAAATTTTAATCGCTTGACAATTAAAGTGCTGGAAAATATTTGCAAATTTAATTAGGTGTTTATATTAACTTAAATAATAAATTTTATTTTAAATTGTGAAAGCTTTTTAAATAATTAAAACTCTATTTTTTATTTGAATTATTTTACTCTTAAATAATTTTTTTTCTTAATTTTTTTAGTAAATAAGTGATGTTAAAAATATTAATATTTTATTTGTAAAATTATTTTAGTATTAAAATAAAAGAAATAGGAATAAAATATGATATTAACAAATATTTATGTATTTTTTCAAGTTATATAAATTTGATAATTTATTATTAACATTAAAGACAAAGTGGAAAAATTTTAAGAAATATATTAATTATTAAATTAACTTTGTTAAATCACAAATTTCAATTTTTACCATTGCAATGGATTTTGGATTTATGCCAAAAAAACTAGACTTTTTACCCATAGTGCATTGTGAGCTGTTTCGTCTATATAATTTCGACACGCGCTCATCTCTAATTGTCGTAATTTAGCTACCTCTTGGTCTACGACTAGCTGTCTCCCCCCACTATCGCCCTCTCTTACACTGTCTCTCTCTCTCAGGCTTTAGGCCTGAAATCTTTTGTGAAATTTGCTCGAATACATTTTGATAGATTTGCTTTTGTTTTTAATTAGAATTTTATTTCAGAATTTCCTTGTACGGGTCCAAAATGTGAGCACTACGAAATGTATGCACATATGACATTGCTTGATAGCTGGCTGCTTAATATATGTATTGTTATTTAGTATCTGGTCTTGCCTCTTGCTCCAGCCCCCCTCGCTCAGTCCCGCTCTCTCCCTGCCTGCCTCTGTCTGTCTCTGTCTCTGTTTTTCTTTGTCTCTCTGTCTGCCGCTCTTAGTCCATTCGTCTATCTGCCTATCTTTAGACTCATCAATATTCAACGCATTACAATTGCAATAAGTTGCCACAATCCGATCCAATGCGATCCGTTGAAATCATCAGCCCATCACATACGGATTTTTATGCTGATTTTGACCCAATTGAACCCACCCGAGCCAGCCAGGCCCCATTAATACGCAGCGTAATGCGTCAGCTTAAGTACATTTCGTTGATGTTGTCGTCGATCGCGCTGATCGCCAACGACACGCGACATGTGATCGCACATAAGTGCGTGACAACATCTGTAGATAGCTTTTAGAAAATCTTCAAAATCTAATTAATCAATATCATTTATATACTGATCGTTGTCTAGGCTTCATTCAATGATATTCATGCTGCTGAATAACTAATGATCGCATTATCACTCTTCAGCTGTGAAGCAATTGCAGCTGAACTTGACATCGAAAGTGTGTTGGAAACTTGAACAGATCTTCAAACAGTCATCGAGTGATCTTCAGTTTCGATCCACTATCAACTAATTTAAAAGTGATCTATACTTGGTTAAGCGAAGGATCGCACTGATCTAATATGACTCAAGTAAACTTTACCTCATAAGACGATCACTGCAAAAGATCAAATAAGATTAATAATGGTATTTTAAATTTTGATCGTACTGCTATTAAGAAATCTTCATTTATGTTAACTCAAGAACTGATATTCATTAGAGTTAACATAATTTTAATGCAAGAAGACAAACTGTGCCAGCTTCAGAGTGATCTTCCAGCTCCCATTCTATTAGATTTCATTCTAAAATACCTTCAACAGATGACAAAGTAATGCCTGCTCCAGTAATCGCATCTATAGAGAGGTGAGGTGAGAGTGTGATTTTCATTTGTGCAGCATCATGACGATTTGCCCAAAACTCAATGTGGATCACTCTGTAACCCCTTCACACGAAAGCCGATCTGTGCATATATTTGATATTTGAGTGGGCTAAACAGGAACCAACAGGTCATAAAAGCTGTTATTTTGGCCACGCAATCGGCGCGACATGTGACAAGTTCCGGCCATAATGATGATCAACATCAGACTCAACATCTTTACGATCTTTATGAATATGGAGCATCGCACACAGTGAGCGAGAGTGAGAGAGCGAGAGGCGGGGATAGAGATAAAGCACAACAAAGCTGAAAATGCCGCCAAAGGCAAACAGAACCAAAGAGAGAGTGAGAGAGAGAGAGAGAGAGAGAGTGAGAGACGTAACGGCGTCAAAGCTGGCAGATGAGATATTTAATATTTGCTCAAAAGATGTTGATAGCGCAGTTGCCCAAGTTCTTAGCAAACGAGACCAAAAGGCAGCCGACGCGACGCTGATCCTCACAATCAGATATCAGTGCAACTCCAAATTAGTTGGCCCACCCGTTTGGGCCCAGTGCACGGCGCTGGCTTTGTAGAGCCGCCTTTCTTTTATGACTCAATCATCAACCAAATATAATGACTGAGTGAGGAAAATGTCACCAGCTACCGGACTCTTTGCCCCTTATTTTCCGTTCAGTTTATGATTTTTTTTTTTTTTTTTTGCTTTAGGTACTTGTTACAGCCTTTGACCCTTGTGATTTGGGTGGTCCAGGCACTCTCTTTGTCTCTGATTTTCATTCTCTCGCCCTCTCGTTCTCTCTCTCTCTCTCTGTGGCTCTGTCTTTCTCTTGAAACACTCTCGTTTTCGATTTCGCCCCCATTTCGAGCGAATCGCTGCGAATTGGTATGCAAAGTGTGCAGTCCGTCACAGCTACTTGGCTTAATTTGAAGCCGTTTCGTTTAATTGCTGGGCCACATTATGTGACAAGAAGCAGAGCACAAGCCCACTGCCACAGACACGCCCCCTGCCCTCCCAGCGCACACACACACCGCTGCCGCTGCCGTCGCCCATCCCCCTCACAGCCCACAAACCTTGATAATACACCGCGGGGTAAATAACTCATGTAATAAAATGCCAAGAAACATGAACAGCCAAAGGCAAATCACGCACGCCGAACACTAAAATACACTCTAAAGAAAACCCCCTTGATAGGGGAATTTAATTTTCTCTGAGGTCTGCTCAGAGAGATCTTTTGAAAATGTTCTTCAAAGACTTGAACAAGAAATAAAAATTTATTTATTTTAATATAAAAAAGAAATTTAATAGATTTGTGTACATGCATAAATTAAAAAAAATATAAATAAAATTTTGAAATGTGCATTATTTAAATAAAAAATTAAATATATTATTTTTTTTTTTTTTTTTTTTTTTTTTTTTTTTTTTTTGTATTAAAATAAGCATTTAACTTTTTTTTATGTATTATAATAATTTTTAATAGTTCCTTATATTTTAAATTTTATATTATTTTTTTTTTTTGTGCTAATTTGACCCATAGAATAAATATAGACACATAAATATTAATAATATTATTTATTATTTTAATTTTATTTTAATTTTATTTTTTTTGTGTAATATAATGTTATACATTTTTTAAATTGAACATAAACTAAATATATATTCTTGTATATAGCTCTTTGCTTAAAATTTTGTTTTACTTAAAAATTTCGCTAATATTAAATTTTTAGTTTTAATTTTAATCTAGTTTTACTTTAATTTTTTTTTTTTTTAATATTTTTTTTATTAATTTGGTTTACTATTTTACTTTGAAATACTATTATGAAATTAATTGATAATCTAAAAACTTTCATCATCGTACAACAATATTAAGCCATAACAAGTTGATTCAATAGTCCCCCAAATCTAAGGTTACATTTCACATGGTGCAACGGGTAGTGCCCCTAATGAAAGTTAGTGTATGTCTGTCAAAGTCAGAGCCGCAAACGTTTTTGATAAAATAATTAAAATAAAATTAATCTCGTCGTTTCCCACGGTCTCGCAGCCCATTTGCTCCAGTTTTTCAAAAGCATTCAATGGAGACTGCATGGGGGGCGCACGGGCCGAGGCACAGGGCTTCGAGTTTCCAGATAGTTTTCGAGAGCTACGATAGACTTACAAGAGTTTTTTGTGTCGACTATGCGCCAACAATTGGCACAATGATTACAAATTTAATTTTATGCTAATTAGACAAAGCGCCCAGCGTTTACTTCACCTCATTTTCACCAACTCGAATTCAGTTTGGGCTGGTCCCCGGTCCGGGGTCTCGGGTCTCGAGTCTCGGGTCTGGCGTTTCGATAGCATTTTCCACTTTTCCAATTAGCATGCAGCGTATCGAGTCGTATCGGCCATTTCTACATGGCTAAATAGATACTCAACTGGGTCTATGGGTGGGTTTAGCATTTCGTTATTCGACTCGGCGGCTGGCAGCTGGCGTCTGGAGGGGGCTCGACTCTTATCGCCCAAGTCTTATGTACTCTTGTCACTTGGTTTTGCTCCAATTGCTCACAACATATTCTCATAGCACTTAGCGTATTAATTCCCATATTAGCTGGCAACAATACTCTCTCTTAATTGTCAAACACAAGCACACACACACATACACAGAAGTCCAGCTGTTTGTATGTGTAGACTTTCGATAAGTTTACGTAGAATCTGACGATAGAAACATAAATCTATCCAGTCATATTTGATAATCGATTTCAGTTTAAGAGACTGCGTGCCCTGTACCAATGGACGTAATGTTAGATATCGAAGTAGAGCCTAGATATAAGTGTATATAGATCTCATTCTAGATCGATAAAAATCGATACATCAAATATTAATATTTCTTAGATACTCAAAGATACTAGGCTGGGCATAGATATAAATTAAGCTCTCTCGCATCGCATATAAATCCTCTATGGAGGCTTGATCTCTAGATTCGATTAATTTCATATCGATTAGATACAAACGTATGTGAACTGTATGCACTTACGGGGTAGCTGCATCGTTGTCTTGGCGCTCTCATTGGCTCTCACTTGAGAACGTTTGACATCGCTGATCCCACACCTTTTTTTCCCGTGAGTGTTTGGAGAAAAACTATGGAAACCCTATGCTTGCAGATTCTCAGGCAGACTCAGGCGGGCTCCATGGCACAGAGAAGTGAAAGAGATGAGCACGACAAGAAATACAGCCAGGCTTATCACTGGAGATCAGGTGTCGCTAGCTAACCACCAAAAAAAAAACCAAAAAAAATTAAAAAAAATAAAAATCAATACGCAGAGACGACGACAAAAGGAGAAGGAAAAAAAAAGAAAGAACTGTGAAACTGGCGACAATAAACGGAAACAATTAGGCACCTGACTTCCTCAGGATGAGCCTCAATGAAACTGAGCACGTCTCAGGTGAAGGGATTCCGAATCGCTCTGGGATGGGGCAAGGGCAAAGGCAAGGGCAGGAGTAGGGCAAGCGATGTAGGGATGGTGTTTGATCAGTCAATGCAAACGATCCGGCCAGCCGATCTTCGTCGATCGGCCGACTGTTTGCGTACGATGTGTGGACATTGGACATTGGACACGAAGATGGCCAACATTGGAGCCGTTGATAAGAGCTGGAGTATGGCGGTTGACAAAATGCGGGCGGGGGTGGGGGACGATCATACGATCATGCATACACAATGTGTATCATATTTCAACGACGGCAACGGCAACGGCGACGACGGCGACGGCGACGCACCTGATGAGAAAACACAATGAGAGACGCGCTGAAGACCAAGGCAAGAGCAGCTCGTTGGGCAATCACTTGACCTCTTTCAGGATGTTGTTGTTGTTGCTGTTGCTGTTGTTGTTGTTGTTACTGTTGCAGCAGCAGCAGCAGCAGCAACGGTACTGGTAAGGTTCAAGTGCGTATCCAAGTGTTGGCATTGCTTGTTGTGCATTCAGATACCCTGTACTCAAGCAGAGTGTATAACAGTGTAGATGTGTTCAATTAGTAGTCAATATTAGACTCTTAATACTAGATACCTAGTCTTAAGTTAATTAGTAAATATCCTTATTTTTATTTTGATAGCACGTTGTATACCCTGTAAATTATGAAATTCTTTGATATGTACATTTGATTTGATTTGATTATATCCCTCCTGTCTATATATAAACATTTTTTGATGCATTTATCTATACAATCTCATCAATAGCTACCCTGTAAATAGTAAAAACAGTTATTTAATAGGCATATACGTATCGCAAGGGCAATAGTCAAATCTGTGATGTGCCGAAGGATCTTATTAGTACGTAAAAACACGCTGCTAGTATTCTTAGATACCCTGTAATTTATGAGATGCTCTTCAGCTGCTGTTAGGTCAACAAATCTTCAAGTAGATTCCCTCGGGGGTTTTTCCTGCATAGCCTATACATCCCAATGTCAATAACACAGTCACTATATTTCCCACAGAGGGTATCTTGAGGTCGAGCACTATTGATTCGCGAATTCGCAGTTGCTGTACGATTATGTCACTTTGTCAATGCCGCAACTCCGAATTCGTATCAAAATCTAAATTCGAACACGAATCCGATACCAAATCTGATTCGGAATCCGAATACACATTCGAGTCCGAGTCCGAGTCCGAGCTCTGAATCGGAATCCGAGTATGAATCTGAGTCTGAATCCGAATGTGAATGTGAATGTGAATGTCAGTTGGCGTGCGTATTATGAGGGCCATTGATGATCCGGCTGGCATATAAATAAGCCCAAAAACCTCTGGCCCGGAGAAAGGGAGAGCAATAGAGGCCGATGGCATCCTCACGTATTATCCATAAAATACATTTTCGACCGAAATTTGGTTTCTGTTTTGTTTGTGTTGTCAGTTTTGTTGGTAGCTGTTTTGCCTCTTTAAGTGATTCCCACGAGACGCTACCGCGTGTAGGCGGTCGCCAGACAGATCTTCAGTTGCGGCCCGTAGCCTCTGGCTGGGCCTAACGCATCGGAATCGGATGCACAGATGATGATCATCCACAGAGGCCAGAGTAACAGCCTGGCATTAGTATGCAGCTCAGGCCACATCGCTTGCTGGCCATTAAATTGTTGAGCTGAGACGCAACAGCAGCGCGACCTCAAAAATGGCAACGGCGACAATCATCAGCGTGCTTATGATGAGCAAATGATAATCATGATCAGCATGATCATCATCCTCTCCTGGCTCACATCAAGTACCAATTTAATGGCACACACAGACTCACCGACAGATGCCCCCCCATTTAATTAGTATGCCAAGTGCAGCCCCATCGTTTCAACTTGTCAAAAGGAAATGGCATCACATCGCTCTGACCGAGGATCAGATGCTGCTCTCTCACTTTATCCACACCCTCGCATCCGCTCTCTCTTTCTACCTCTCTCTCTCTCTCTCTCTCTGTCTATCTCTCTGTAGGCCTGCCCACGCCCACGGCTTGAGTTCTAAGCCAGACTGCGTTTTATGTTTGACACGTTTGACGCTTGGCTTGCTTTAAGTACCTTCAGATCCTCACTGATATATTCTTAATGCATTTCATGATCCAAGAAACGAATAGCCATAAACTCTGCCACGGACCACAAGCACTTATCCACTGACTCTTAACCAGCATTCGACTGATCAGCAGCGATCTTCATTATCTAAGGAAAAGCAGGTATGATCACTTCAGATCCAGCGGAATATACTCTGTAACGATATTTTGGCTCTTAAATTTAGCCTGATAAAAGATATAAAAGGGATCTTGAGTGACTCTCAATGCTAGGTCAATGATCTATGGCTCAACAAACTTGAATGGATCCTCACAGATGCTCGATCACTCAACATCATTTTGAATATTTCCATTGATCTTCTGCCTGAAGCTCATACTTAAGTTCTATAGATGCTCACAGATAAGAATGATCACTAAACAGAAGCTCCCCCATCTTATGCTGAAATTATAGCGATCATTATTATATGTATTCCCCAGAGATCTTTGGTGTAAGAGATCTTTAGTCAACTAAACCTCGATGATCTTCAGTGATCATCGTTTGCTATGCTATGCATACGGAAAGCCAACTAAAGGGCTAGGCATAATTTTGGAGTGCTTTGGGCAGGCAGCCAAATACAAGTCCAACTACAAAATGCTCAATAGACCGATGATCATCTGAAAGAGCCTATTTAAAATTCTGAGAGCAAATCAGAGACCAGACAAAGGTCTACGGTCTATGGGCAATGGGCAATGCGCAATGGGCAGTGGGTAATGGATAATGGCTTGCCGCCAAAGTGCGGAGAAATTATCAAAGTGAAAGACGGGCCAAGCCATCAACAAGAAGAAGTAGCCGAAGAAGAAGAAGAAGAAAATGGAGAAGAAGCAGCATGAAGAAAGACAAAAGATAAGCATATTGTATGCCATATGGGTGGGGTGGCGTAGTGGGGCGTACTCTATCGACTTTACCTCTTCAAATGGACTTGGCATGCCAGACAGAGAGGGCGAGGGAGGGAGAGAGAGAGAGAGACGGCGCATATGACAATGCGACAGGAAATGCTCTTTGCCGCGATCAATTTCCATAATTAAACGGACGCAGCTGAAGACATTGGCCACTTGTAGGTTAAATGGGTTTGTTGGCCCCATCGCTAACAGACTGACAATGCACACACCTATATACACTAGGTATATACATATGTATATATATGTATCTGTATACTACATTAAATAATTGTTAATTGTTAATTGAATTGTCTGCGTTTTACTTTTGCACCATCAGCGCTCTAATAATTTCAACATTGATTCCATTGTATAGATTTTTAATTGAATTAACTTTAAATCAAAGCGTTTAGAAGTGCTGATCGGAATATGATTGACTAAGAGATACCCAGCAAAGTGTAGTCCTATATGCAATAAAGGAGTTCCTCGGAAATATTTAGGAGAGAGTTGACTTGCTCTGGGGCACATCTAGATAAACAATATCAAAGGTCTGGGAGAAGTATATGGCATCCCATATTGCTCTCTTAGAGGGTATCCATGGAATTGGCTGTGGTCTTTAGCTGACTACCTTGACTTAAGCAGAAGCAGCTCCCAATTTGTCGATTGCTTCGCTGGTTTGCTCAAGGCGATGACAGTGATTCACCTCGGAAACTGGCAGCTGGAACACCTCTATGCATGTATATGTAGTGCCTCCGTGTCAGCTGAGTGGGCGGATGTGCTCGCACAGGCGCTGCGCGCTTAGACTCAACTCCAAATTGGCATTGCACGCGAATGCGAATGCGAATACGAATACGAAACGCGTTCAAGGCATCGCCTGCGAATTCTGCGAGAAGCAGCTAGCTAATGAGAACCTTCGGTTCGACTAATTAGCAGAGCTATTGGCTTAGGATTCTATATGAATATGGCAAGTGACTTTGGATTCGGCTTCGACACCGTTGCTGGACCTCGACCCCAAATGCTTGACGGTCAAGCAATGGATTTCATTGCGAATCATCCAAGTGAGCAGCTCATGTTTAGTTTAATTGATTAAGTTTAGTTTTTGTCATTATCAAAGTGTTAGTAACAATCATTGAGTCAAGGGCTAATGCAACAGATCTTCGAGGATCTGGTAGACTTTCATTAGTATAGGAATAAACATTAGTATGAGTAATATAAGTATTAGTATTTGAATTATACATCTCATTATAATTTCCCGTACTCCTCGCTCTATCCCAACCATCAACTATCTATCCTATCTATCACAACTATCGGATACATCTGGTTTTAGAAACATCTGCATGGATACATACATGTATGCACACACGTATACAGCGAAAGGCTTAACAATCCGACCATCCCAGCAGATCTAGACAAATGTTGATCTATGTGATTCGAATCGCAGTCGTTTGTGTGTTCGTGTTACTTTTTTTTCTGCTCATTATTGACACTGTGTCCCATTTGCGCCAGTGTTGGGCAACGTGTGTGTGTGTGTGTGTGGGTGTCTCGATAAGCTCACCAAATATTGAAACAACTGAGTCGGGGTCTGCTCTGGTCTCAGCTCTCGGATGGAACACCTGCATGGTGTTATCTCTTATCAGCAGCGTGCCAGAAACTCAATCGAATTTGTTTGCCTTAACTCGAAACTGAACTCAACTCCAGGCTAATACGCTCAATCTCCCTCTCTCGTCGCCCCTCTCTCTCTCTCTCCCTCTCTGTAGATATGATGTACATCTATATATGCATATGTATTCCTCGATTGTGTATTTATCTATCCAGCATGGGGCATCGGCATTGGCATCCCAGTTAAGACTGTATGTGTGTGTGTGTGTATATCTTTATTTGATTTTGCTCAGATCGTGTGAATAAGGCAAAACCGAATTATTTTTATGGTCCGTTATCTTATCGTTATTATAGCTCATATTTATGACACTGTGCAATGCCTTGAGAATTGTTCCGAACGAAAGTGTTGAGCTACAGCTACCTCTATCTCTCTCTCTCCCTATACCACTCTCCCTCTCTCTCCCTCTCTCTCACTCTCTCATCCACACTCCATGTATCTCTCTCGCTCTCTGTTAATCTTTGGCTGCTCTGTGGAGATCCGGACGGATGTGAGCATTACTTTTTATGGATATTTATGTAGGGAACGTGACAGTCGTTGGCTCAAACGAAAAAAACAAAAAAAAAAAAAAAACATTTCATGCGATCAAAACAATTCGAGACAAGTCGAAAAGACTTCGAAGAACTTTTTTCTTCTTCTTCCAAGAGCTCTTACAGGGGTTTTGTTTTTGTGTTTTGTCGAACGCCAGGCGATTTTTAATTTTCAGTGCAGGAAATCCTCATAAGTACACCCTCAGCTAATCTGATAACATGAGAGAGAATATGAAACAGAGTGTGAGAGAGAGAGAGAGAGAGTGGAAAACTAACTGTAAGCCATGCCCCGTTTGGCAGCCTTACCAAAGCTCTTCCCACCGGCTCCATTGACATCCGATTACGATGCGAAAAAAAGTTGAAAGGAAAAAAATGAATACCGGAAAGGAGACCCTCTAGAATACTCTTTAGAATATCCTCTGAAAAGCCCCTGAACCTTGAATACCTTTCGCAAGACTATAAGAGAGCAGATTAGGATACATTGCTTCAGGTAAAGTTTTAGATCAAAGAAAGTTCGAGCGACAAATGAGGTAATATCTTCACATTCCTCTTATATCTCATATACTGTATATCACAATGCGATATTCCGAAAAAGAAAGTCATTTATATTAATATATATTTATATTATATTAAGAGTCACCTACTCAAAAATAAAGATAGAGTTGACGATAACTAGAGTAGTTCTATATGGAGCTCTCTTTGTATATAATCGACACACTTACTGTGAAATTCGTAATACCCATCTAGATGCTCTGTCAAACAGATATCAAAATTGCTTTCGTCGTGCGACTCTTGATGCATCGTCTTACAGACAATCCCACCGAGTTGTGGAATGGGATGAAGCGTGTGTGGTAATACGAACTCTGGAACTGTAGTCCCCCAAAAAATAAATACTTACAAAATGCGGCCTCAGCAAAACAAATCAGATATATGAGTTTTGCTATATAATCAGCGGAAAGCTTACGAAGGTCAAAAAGTGCTAATGATCTAACAACGGCCATCAAATATTTATATAATTTATTTTTGGCCATAGCCAAAACATAGCATGTATAACAATTTAATGATACTCTAATATAAGAAACATCTAGAGTGATTCACTTACTGTTAGAAGAGTTTATAGCCTAATGATTCCAGTCATTCCTTCCCCTGTCATATGGCAAATATGAAAAGGCGTAGAAGTGGACTATGAACCAAGATTACTTGGAATATATGGGCAATATGACCTACAGCTTATTGAAACTATTCCAATATAGGCTACATCTGAGCTAACCTAATGCTTTGGTACCTCAGGTCTGTAGATATATACAAACGATCTTTTACTAAGTCCACTAAGAATGCCACAGAGTATATAGGGTAATCCTAGCATGCCAGGTGGTACGCCTAGACATACCTTAATGCCCTCTATAGAGCTATATGACTTTCTAAAGAACTCTCAATCTCCATCAATGAAATATATCCATTTATATTCATACATTCCCAATAGTTTTAGAAATGATCAAGTGTGATCAGCGCCTTGATCACTCTGATCATTCGTAATAGTTGCAATCTCTTTGCTGCAATTGCTGTTTTCGTGCTGCATTTCTTAAGACGAGCACATCGCAATGGAATGAAAAATGAAGAAAACAACAACAGCAACAACAACAACAAAATGGAAAACGAAAATGAAAATGAAAACTCAGTTGAAATCATAATAAAAATCTCGCATAAATGCAACAAATTTGTGGCGCATGCGCAGCCAACAGAAGCGAGCGACGAAGCTGCCAACAGCGCCGATCCCCACCAGCCCCTCCTCGCTGCGCCACCCACTGAGCTCGGCTGCAGCAGCTGCTGCTGTGTAATTAATAAAAACAACAGGCTGTTCAGCTCCGCCCCCCTCTTAGCCGCATTGTTGCCGCCTTCACAGCCGCCGTCGCTGCGCAGCCGCTGGCGATGAGCTAACAGATACCCTGTAGCTATTACGGGGCAGCTGCCCAAATGGGCTAGATTAGTTGAGCGTGCAGCTAAAGGCGCTCATCGATTAGTCGATCGATAACTGCTAGCATAGCGAATGGGAATGGAATGTGAGTTAGGTATATCGAATGGGTTATACAATGAGCTAACTTATATAGCTTCGTATTACATATAATTCGTATTGTCGTAGTTCAATTTGTACTCGTACGCATGCTTATCGATTAGTCGATCGATAACTGCTAGCATAGCGATAGCTATTGGCTGTAAACCTTAAATTACTGGGTATAGGTGGGAATGGAATGTGAGTTAGATATATCAAATGGGTTATACAATGAGCTAACTTATATAATTTCATATTAAACATATTTCGTATTGTCGTAGTTAAATTTGAACTCGTACGCATGCTTATCGATTAGTCGATCGATAACTGCTAGCATAACGATAGCTATTGGCTGTCACTTAAGGTTTACTGGGTATAACTAGGAATGGAATGTGTGTTAGATATATCAAATGGGTTATACAATGAGCTAACGTATAGTATATATCTGCTTTTGTATATATTCCTCCAATTCAAACAACAATTCAGGTTAAACTAGATCAATTTGGGCCCGTATGCATGCTGTTTGCATTCATGCAGGGTATCTGCTAGTCGTTCACTCTGCTGTTCTTTTTGGTTTTTTTTTTCGTTGTTTTTTTTTTGCGCCTTTTAACTGGCATTTGGCGCGCGAGGCGCCGGCACGCGCTGCACCAGCGTTTGTATCTTGCAGATACGAAATTGCATCGCTCTACAGTTTGTTGTTGTTGTTGTTGCTATTACTATTGCTATTGTTATTGTTGTTGTTGCTGTTTGCGTTTGTTTTTATGATTAACGCTCGTTTCGCTTTATATAATCGCAATCACTGCACATGGGCGCACTGCACAGCGCCAGTAACAAACATGACGAGCACTCAAATGGGGTATGCACGACTGGCACGATACGCTGTAGCTACAAGAGATAGAAAACGATAGCTAGATTTACTTGTAAATAGATTCACACAGAGGCACATGGATAAGACAGAGCCATAAAGCCGCTTGAACTGTATTAACAACTTGTTATCGATAACGATAAACGAGTCGAAAATCAAAAATCGATAAGCAGTCCTCTTTATATCTTATGCAGTCAAACACTTGGTCAGAGACTTGCTTCTTTTATGTAATATATCTTACTTCAGCTCATACACACACACACACACACACACACACACACACACACACTCAATATACCCGTTTTGAGCATCATTTATGCAGGGTATGCCAACAATTTCATAATTGAAAAGTGGCGCAACTATTTTGGCTGCTCTTTTGGGCTTAACTCCGTCACTCTACCATCCATCCATCCATCCATCCATTCATTCATCCCTCCCTCGATCCATCCGTCCGTCTGTCCGACCATCTTTTTGGTCTGTCTGTACGTGTTGCATGTTTGATTTTAGTTAATGCAATGCTAAATCTTGTTGTTGCTGTTGTTGTTGCTATTGTAATTAAACAGAAATGCCGCAACTGCAAGTTTAAGAGGAAGTTTACCTAACAAACTGCCCAACAATGCGGCCATAACTGGAAGCAGACGTTCGACCACTACCGGTTTTTTGGAGTCTGAATACAATACTGAATATGATCAGCATAGGGAAGTGATCGATTGCATCTTGGCAATTCCTATATAACATCACATCAATTCTCTAGGAATCATCTAACTTTATTTCTACATCGAGATCGGCTTGGATCTTGACCTAGCCATGTATTATTGGATTATTGAGGAGTGCTTACCTGTACCTTTCTCTCTCTCTGTCTGTCTTTATTTCTCTCTCTCTTGCTCTCTCTCTCTCTCTCTCTCTCTCTCTTGCTCTCTCTCTCTCTGTCTTTTTCTGCATATCCCTTTCTATCTCAGTCTTTCTGTCTGTCTTTCCCTATCCTCATGTCTCTAATGCCTCTGTTTCACTTTGCTCCTAGGTAGATCTTGATCCTCTCTCATATAGACTACATTACGTTTTCAAAACATAAATCTAACTCTACAATTAGATACAAGATACGACTTACACAGCATGTAAACAGCTTCCGAATTGAGTTGATTTATTTGCAAGTACTTTGGGTACTTTGGGTACATTAGATACTTTATCTCCTAAATACTTTTGGGTACTTTGCCAGCTGACCTTCACATTGAGATGGAAATATTATCTCTAAAGTTCCCAGCATTGGCTCAAGTTCAAGTGTTTCGCAAAGGGAAAACACGGACAGAGCGACAGACGAAGAGACAACGAGACTGACAGATATCTGACACATAATAAAGTTTCTTTGGCATTTCGTTAAATATGTTTTACTTAATACGCTGCGCGCATTGCACAGCAAGCGAGCATATTAGCTCTGAATTGAATTGTCAAACATGCTTGAACTCTGTTATAGTGAGAGCGCTTCTTGATTGAGTTAGGCTAGATTGGTTTTCCTTAGAGTTTGCATCAGGTTCATAGCTCTGATTCTATAGCTAATATTAAGATATGTTACTATAGTTTCAAGAGCTTGATAGTTACTGAAAGATTAAGATTAGAACGGTCTTTACAACGAGTCTAGACCAGTCTACATTCGTATTTCCTTGTCTTAGGCTCGTGATTGAGTGAGATTGACTGATTTTCGGTAGCTAAAGACTAAAACCCAGAACAGAGCATTATACAGTCGTCTTTATTCGCTTGGTAGTGCTATCAAGTCTATTGAAATACCACATATTCCATATAGTTGGTTATATATTTCCAAACCGGACATTGGATTATCGAGTAATACATTTAAGGTCCAATCCACTTACGACTTACTATAAATTCTGTATAGCCTATAAAGAATCTTTATCTTTATCTTTATAGGCTATACAGAATTTATAGAATCGTAAGTAGACTGAACATTAAATTTATTGCTCGACTATCCAATGTTCTGTTTGGAACCCATAAGCTAGTTCAATCTGTAAGCAGAGCATTGTTGAGTCGTGTACGGCCGTTTGGAGCGGTGACAAACCATTGTGAGTTATGGCCAAACGAGACGAGCTACAAGCCGAACAAGTTGGGAGAGTGCTAACGGAAACTGTTTGACCGCCCAGTTGGCCAGTTTCCCAGTTTCGGGGTCAGCTCGGCTAGCTTTCATCTACAATATGTTGGGTATCTTTAAGCGTTATGAGTATCTTTTTATGGCTATAAACGAACGAAACATGCGAGCTGGGAAATGACAAAAACTAAAGCCAACAAAAACAATAACAAAACCGCGCAAATGACCAAATGACAGAAAAAACAACAAAAACGAGACACCGAGGTGGGTCAAAAGGTGCTGAGAAAGAACCCCAACGAATGATGCTGAAACTTGTTTCATTTCGGGGAGCTGCTCGAGTTGGATGTTGAAATTGCAGCCAAGACATATAGAGACGACACACACACACACACACACATAGCTCTGTTACAGTTTCCAGGTGTCTGAATCCGCTTCTTTTTGGGCCACTAATTGGACAGCTGTAGCTGACCAACAAGTTAGCCCAAATCCCAGCACACAATCCATCCAAAGGTCTTTTGACACGCAGCATCTTTGGTGTTGATCTGCGATCGACACGAGCGGGGTGCTCTACTTACGCCCTTTAGCTAAAGGGGTTACGTGACGTCGCCAGGGGTTGGGCGCTTATAAATCAACAAGGCGAAACCCGTTTAGCAGCTTAACCCAAACGGCTAGCTGCTGCTGCTGCTGCTTCTTCTCCTTAGGGTTGTTTTCATTCCATCTTATCCATTTACCCCTTAGTCTTAAGCCCTTTGCGGCCTGACCAATGTCCTGGCGAAATGATGAACTTTCTAGCTAAAAAAAATATATATATATTTTAATTGAATTTGTTTGCTTTTGAACTCTTGATCTGCATCTTGATCTTGAACCTGATCAACAGCAAAACATTTCATTAAAAATGTCCTCTCACTCGAGAGTTCAACATCCCCCTGAACTCTAGGGGTTGCTCATCAACATCACAAATTCATTCAAATATGGCAAATTTTTGGGTTAGAAAATGTCAGTTTTTAGCTCTACACAGGGAACTGGAGAACTATGCGGAATGCTGGACCAATACGATTGCTGCACAGCTAGAAAATGGCGGACAGTTAGTGTAACCTGTAGATGAAGGACTTCAAGAGGGCTTTTAACTAGAGCAGTAATACACATTGATGTAACTAGTTCCAGTAAAACATTTTTATATCTTTTCTTTTTTCTACTACTATGACACATACATTTCACATGGCTTTACTTAGGGCATTTCTTCTCTACCTTCTACTTCTTCTACGCTATTGTTTTGTTTTTTCTTCGCCTTGACCGTTAGAAATGTTTTTTTTATATTAATCCGAAACTTGTCCTGTCTTGCGTTGATCTAATTTTCGGTCCTTTCATTGAACCACGTCCCGTTTCAAGGTGTGGAAATAAAAAGCCGTTACTGCTTAGCACAATGCCCCAGGGCATTTGCCCTTGCCTTTGCCTCAACATTTGCCCTAACTGCCTGTCCAGCGCGCCAGCCAGCGCGAATGTCCTGTATATCCTTATTGCTTGCCGCTTCGCTCAGTCACTGACCTCAATTCGATCGACTGAGCCTTCGCGGCAGTTCGTATGAACAGAGAGAGAGGGAGGAAAAGAGAGAGATAGAGAAGAAGACGCTACTTCAATAATACCTGAGACGATTTTGAATATGCTTGAGCATAATTTGAACAAGCGAAAAGTAAAAACAAACTCGAGCCCATCTATATAGATTGATATCTTTATATATCAATCAAATTTACTTTAAGCACCGTCAGCTGCATATGTATCTTTATAACCATTTATATTTATATTAATTTACAATCTAACTTACAATCCTTTACAATCATCATCAATCCAACTATGCTTGATCGATTTTGTCATCAAAGTTGCATGCCAAAACATACTCTATATCATATACAGTCGAGTCTCGATAATTCGTACACCACTAAATCGAAAATTGCGATAAATAAAAAAAAAAAAAATTGTATATTTCCCTACAAAAAATTCTTTCTTAATTATTCTCAATAATTTAAAATTCTCTATAAATCGAAAAAAATTGTATTTCCTTAAAAGAAATACGTTCTCAATGATTTGAATTTATCTGTAAATCGAAAAAAAAAAAACTGATCTCCTTGCCATTCGAATTATCGAGGTTCTACTGTGTATGTAAATATATAACTATATGCATTCTAGTGCGAATATGATCTAATATTATTAATCTACAATCAAGACTTTATGAAAACAGAATAAATAAATTTAAAATATATATTTATTCTTTTGCTTTATTCAATTTTCTAAATAAAATATAAAATATATAAAAATTATAAACTTGATCGTTTTGAGCTTAACCAATAATACCCATAACAAGTGCATTCAAGAGCCAATATATTTAATTTAGTCATAGTATACCCAGTTTTCTAATCTTAAAACTCAACTTAAATCCGAATTCTAAATTTCTCACCTTACAATATGTATAAAATATGATATAAATTAGACAAAAGCAGACAGTAAAAAAAATTAATAAAATAAAATCAATATTCTTTGACTTGCGGAAGGAGTATCAAATGTTAAAATCCACTGCAATTCATATAAATTGCATATCTTCAGGAATTCATATATATTTCAGATAATATCTCTAAGTAAAACTGTTTAAACAAAAGCCATTATTACTACTTTTTTCCTCTTATAACTAAAACTAACGGAAACTGAAAGTATATCCAGATGTAATACTCTTTAATACCAGCTTATCTCTAACTAACCTTAGCCAATACAAATTTGACTTTCAATTCCAGTAAAATTCTATACAATTTCACTTAATTTCTCATCGACGCCCGACCCATATAATAAATATAATTATATGAAGACATACAAAACGCCATTAAAAACTCTCAGTTTTTATCTAGAAATCAAATAGAATATCATATGCATTTCCGATGGCAATTTTCCGGCATTAATTTGAGTCGCATTTGCAGCGCTGGCTAATCAAGCGAAATTAAGGCGATAAACCAAAGCTAAAATATGTGGACCAAGGTTCAAGCTATCATTAACCCGGGGTAGGGGTCTGTCCAGTTCGCTATCTATAAATTATCATTTTAACGGACACACACACACACACACATACATAGGCGAAAAATGACGCAGTCATAAGACAAATTTTTATAATCAACTAAAGATGCACGGGATCAAATTGTAATGCGCATGTTGACCAAGCCTAAAAAAAAAAAAAATGAAAGGAAAGAAACTGGACTTGGGCATGAAATATGAGTTCAGTGGCAGAGGCAACGCGGGCACGGGGCTAGACGAGGCTAGGAGGGGCCTGGTCAAGCGTGTAATGCCGAAGGATGTGAGAGAATGCAAGGCGCTGGCAATTTCACAGCAGCAAATGAAGATGATTGACCAAACCCAACTAATATTCAAATGAGGTCGACCGGATCAGTTCCGGGCCAGAAGCCCAGCGCCTTCAAGATCTGGATGAGACCGTAAATTACCAGGCAACTGACCAATGCCAGCCAGGGCCAAAGGGTTGCAACGCAGCTCATTACAATGGGAGCAAACAGCAAAGGGCGCCGAGCGTCGAGCGCCGAAGCTAGAGGGTTACAGTGGGTTAGAGGTGTGCGAGGGTAGGGGGCATAAGCAGCATAAATTGCATTGACCCGAATCCTCGGGCAGCCGAAAGCACACCCTTCCAGCTGGACAGTGGTCAGCGAGGGACCTCGAATCGCACCGGAATCGCGTCCCGTTCCCGAATAGGTAAAAAGGCAGCCTAATTTGCATTTGGCGCCTTCTACGTCTATCTATTTATTTGATTGTTTATTTTGCGTCCGACGATGGGAAAACTTTAGCCGGCCGTTGGTCAGTCGAAGATCTCAGCTACGAGCTGATCCCATTTCCCTGCCCATTCCAAGTTCTGGGCTAGCTTCAAGTGCGTCGGCCATTGTCTGCACGCTGGCCTTTGTTATCATATGTCATGTAGGACACAGTGGGTCTGTGACTGGACCCGGGACCCGGGACACTGGGCGACCGTCTGCTGGCGTCTCGCCAAACACGTTTTGCCAACCAAATGAGACATATTTCGCGGCAATCAGCGATCAACAGCTGTAGGATCTATCCGAGCTCACGCTCTCTCTTTCTCCCTCTCTCACTCTCTCACTCTCTAGTGCTAATAGTAGAAATTTTATGGCGCCAAATTGTATTTACTAGAAGCCGTTTCTCTTCTCTTCTCTATATACATAGATGTTTACTATGTACTATATACACACATATAATATATAAGTTAAGACTAACGACAATCTAAGCAGGCTGGAGAGTCCAGTCAGACATTCAAGGGGAGAACTCAATGAGTAGAACTGTTTTGGGTCAGCTTATATTCGGACTAAAGAGAGTTTAGATCTATTGTTACCAAATTATATAAAAAATATATTATTTCATTGAACACAAAGTTGTTTATATTCACAAGAACCCAACACAGCGTCCCCAATCACTAGTGCTCTAGTGTGGGAGAGCTTAACTTATATATACTCCCCATATACTATATATATACAATACTTAAACTCTCTTCCGTTCGTCTCACTGCAATTCAGTTCAGTTGGATTTTGATTGTAGTATTCCTTGCTTTGTGGAGAATCGTTAACATTGTTGCTATTGTTGCTGTTGATTTGGAGTATTACGAGCACCTCTTACTTTTGCTTTCTTATGTGCAACATCGGCTCCACGGCTCCCGCTCCCCTGGTCGTCTGCTTTCATGGCTTGCACGTGATAATTGCCCGCTTGCATTTATTTTTATATGATTTTCAATGGGTTTTTTTTGCTTTTTTGTTCCTCGTTTATCTTGTTTTCATTTTCATTTCGGCTCAAGCTACACCATATAAATATATAAAGATATCGAAATGCTCTGTAGCGTAAAAAGTTGAGCTGCAAAAATGCGAAGAGGAAGTCGCTTCCTGGTCGCCGTTGTGGGTCTATCGGCTGAGCGGAAGATCCACTTAGCGCGCATCGACATTGTGAAATGCCAGCGGGCGTCTGGCACATATATGTATATCTGCTCCAGGAATTGCAAAGGCGCCAATCCAGACGGACGGACAGACGGAAAGACAGCTCAGCTGCTGTGGCAAATGCAATTATGCCAAAGTCAAAGGTCAAATGCACTGGAAATGCCAGCACCTCGGGGATTTGTATCTAGTTTCCAGATTCGCAGATTCTAGCTCCCTCTCTCTGAGTGCACCGTCGTCCTCTGCATCTACCCTAATGCCAGAGCGCATTGAACTTAGCCCTCAGCGCGCTAAAAGTCAAATTTAAGCATGAAAAGTCATGAAGCAGCCACCCTCGCGGCTGCACCACCTTGTCTGCCCTGGCAGTGCCACACCCACTTCCACAGCCATCTCGCACCAGCTTCGCATCACGGGTGGGTTTCAAGGGCTTGGCCGGGCGGCTTTTTGGGTTTGGCTGCGTGAAATGAAGCAATTAACTCTCTGTCAGTCCTTAAAGTTCAGTTCATCAAATATAACAAATGTCCTTAGATTTATCATAAATGATGCTCATTTTATAGAAATGATATGATGACAATATGATATGATATGATGATGATGAGATGAGGGGAGAGAAAAGGAAGATAATGAAATATAATGATAATGATAATGACAGATAATGGGAAGAGGAGAGCAAAGAGAAGAGATTGAGTTTCGGTATTACTTCTCTCCTAGATCGTATAGTATATTCAAGATCATAGTTAAAATGCTTGCAATAAGGATAAAGCTACTTCTTAAGAACCAGTAAGAACTCGAAGTATTTACAAAGAATATTACGAAAGTCATGAATCTGGTTCTACGAATTATCCAAAGTCCTATATATTGTAACATTCTCATAATAGCTATATAACATCTCTTATATATTCCACGATATACGCATCTGAAATGCATCAGAGTATGGAGATACGAAAGGATATCTTTTATTCCGATATTTTCCTTAAGTCTATAGGTATGCTATATATCCAAAGTTTTTGTTTGTGGTTTTTGTATTTCCCACATTGTAAAATTCTTATAATAGCTGTAAAAGATCTCTTATATATTCCATGATATACGCATCTGGAATGCGTCAGAGTATGAAGATAGGAAAGTATATCTTTTATTTCGATATTTTCCTTAAGTCTATAGGTATGCTATACATCCAGATACGAAAGGATATCTTTTATTGCGATATTTTCCTTAAGTCTATAGGTATGCTATATATCCAAAGTTTTTGTTTGTGGTTTTAGTATTTCCCACATTTTGGGCACTTGATTTTCCCACGAATCGCTCCGAAACTTATCTGTAAAGCTTTCTTAGGCCCGCATGGCGTAGGAGTAGGAGTTCCCAAGCAGCCAGCTTAGCTGATAAGCTTACTGCTCCCTCCCACTCTCACTTGCCCTCTCTCTCTCTCTCTCTCTCTCTCTGTCTCTCTGTCTCTCACTCTCTCGTTGTCTATTCCCTACCGTCTGCTAGTGGATTTTGCCGCCATTTGCGCAGCGAAGCGAAGACGAGCGGCAAGACAGTTGAGTCCGCTTGTCCCGCAGTCCCGTTGATAAGGCGCAACTGAGACAAGGGCCTTTCGTAACGGCTGCTTGGAAGAGGCAGAGCTGGTGGCGAGTGTGAGTGCAACTGCAACTGTGCCACCGTTTGTGGTGGCTTATTTAACTGTGGCAGTTGCAGGAGTCGGCCAGCTGACGCTGGCGCGTTCCAATTGCCCTGATTAGAAGCCTGACCCGTGCACAAATCAACTGGTTCACTCAACCGTTCCTTAGCGTCACGTCTATCAAATGCAGCGCGCAGCAGATGAGCCAGCCACAACTCTCAGTCTAGAGTATGCAACGACGAGTGCAATTGACCAGCTGCAAGGCGCGCGCTCGTCTTGCCACTTGGCTGGCACTCGAACTCGGACTCGGACTCGGGCTGAGGCAACACATTTTGTCATCTTGATAATTATTAAATGTCATTGCATGTGGAAGCACTCGCTGGCCCCTATCCAGGCCCCGTAACCAGCCCCTACCTAGCCCCTACCACCCTACGACAGCGAGACGAACACCTGAACGCGCAGATCTTGCACTCTGATCTCGTTGAGCGTTCGCATTGATCGCTGCAGCTGATAGATGACATACAGAGAGAGAGAGAGAGAGAGAGAGAGAGAGAGGGGGAGAGAGAGGGAGAGAAACTGCATCAAGTAGATGTGGCAGAAGATGAAGAAGCAGACAAAGTCAACATCTGTGGCCTGCACTTTTAGGGACAACAGCAAAAATAGAGAAGACGGGAAGACGGAAAGACGGAAAGACGAGAAGAAGAAGAGGTAGGAAAATAATGTCATGTGGGTTCAACTGCAACAGAAACGGAGACAGGTACAAGGACAGGAAGAGGGGCACGGCCAGTGGCAGGGGACAACGGGGCAACGGGGCACGTGCCCTCTCAAGCGCGAAACGAAACGAAACGAAGCGAATGACTAGCCAAATGGTGAAGATGCCTCAAACGGAGCTACAGCCAGAGGGCATCAGCCAGGCCCTTAGCCAGGGTCTTAGCCTGTGTACCGGCCTCTACCTTTCTCTCTCTCTCTCTCACTCTCTCCTCCTTCCACCTCTACCACTACGTCAGTCGCATCCGGGCCAGAACTCTGTTTGAGAGCAGTGTAGGAGTCGTGTCGATAGTTAACTTGGCTAATTGACTTTGTTATTTAGCCAACTAAACGGCTTGCACTGCCGCAGACTCAAATCCCAGACTAGCCTAGGTATGAAGTGTTTGTTCAGTAGAAGTAGAAATAGAGATATAGATATAATGGAGATAAAAAGATGTAGAGATATCTTAGGATATAGATAGATATACACATAGAGTTATAGATAGATAGATATACATATATATATATATATATATATATACATTTGGAGATAGACAGATAGAGATTCATAGATATACATATATAAAGATATATACATTCGGAGAAATAGATAGATAGGACTACAGAGATCTAGGGATATAGAGCCATAGAGATATATACGTATGGGCATATGTTGAGAGATATACATATATAGATATATATGTATATAGATATATAGATATATAGATATATAGATATATAGATATATAGATATATAGGTATATAGATATATAGATATATAGAGATATAGACACATAGACACATAGAGTCTAAGATATAGAGGTGTATAGAGAATTATAGTTACCTATTCTTGCATTACTTGGCCCAACTCAGTCATCGATACTTATGGCTTTTTTTTTCAATGTAGCGCTTCCTGTCTTTTCCTCTTATGACAACTCTCATTTATGTTATTCTCATCCTCATTCGAGCACTACAAATATTTCACATAAAACATACTTTCCTTAACTTTTCCGTTTGCTTAGAAAGATTAGAGTATGCCTCCAATATTCCTAGATAGAAACTTACCTTCTATAATATTATCGTCACTCTGACTCACTTTGCCAATTGCCAATTTGCCAATCTCTTGATATTATATAGAGATCCGATCTGAGATCCTCCATAGTATATATAGCCCTAACTATATACGTATATGTGCATTTCGCTTTAGTTAACTTCTGTTTCGCCTTTACTTCCGGCGCTGCGGTTGACTACGCTTCAGCTCAGCCGCAACCAACTTCATCAGCATAAACATCATCATCATAATCATCACCAAACATCGTCATCATCATTATCATCACATTCCTTTGTTGACTTTAATTACTTTGAGCTCCTCGTTGGACAGTCCTGTTTCCACATTCCCGCAGGTTTTTCCCTTATTTTCCTCTATTCGATTACAGCGGGGTTTCTCTTTCTCCTTCTCCTTCTGCTTCAGTCTTTTATTATTTTTATTTCCTATTAAATTAGATTAAGCAGTCAAGCACATGTCTCGACTGCCATTCGATTCGAGCCACGCGCTCCTGGAGACAATTCAAGAAGTCTGGGCAGAGGCTACTCCAAAGGGTTGAGAGCAACTGCAGCGGCAACGGCAACTCCAACTGTTGTCATACGCTAATAGTTTTGACTATCTTAGCCAAGGTCTGAGTCCCTGGGAGCTCAACAGCAGGCAAGGCCATACGGTTTATGAAATGGCTTGATGAAGTGATCATGAGATAATTTCCACATCCATTTGTAAACTTAAGTAAAGGAAATAAAGCCTAATAGACTCGAACATCATCTGGCAATTGATTTATTGATTCTAGTGATCCTTGAACTCGTAAACGATCCTTGAATAACTCTTGAATAGCTCGGTTCCTTGAGATTGAGATGATTCTGTAACTCTTTGGAAGGAGGCGAAATAAGCTAATTTAGACTTAGCTCAAGAATTTAGAGATAGATCTATTCTAGATTTAAGCAAGCAATAGATTTATTGACTCTAGTGATCCTTGAACTCGTAAGCGATCCATGAATAGCTCGGTTCCTTGAGATTGAGATGATTCTGTAACTCTTTGGAAGGAGCCGAAATAAGATAATTTAGACTTAGCTCAAGAATTTAGAGATAGATCTATTCTAGATTCAATCAAGTTTCTTTGGGCTTTCCTTTTTTATAGCTTACTGGACTCGTAGCAATTGCGAGAATATTTCCTAATTGTTTAGAGCTGAACTTGATGCCCTTGGCCATATCCTAGAGCTAGACGCCTTGCGCAAACCTATCATACGTCATATAGATGATCTGCCCTCTCCCCCTGCTCGTTGCTGTTCCATCCCTGCCTTGAGTTCTGATGTTATGCAGTCTGTTCTATGCATTGCCAATGGAATGATTATCGCATCCAGCGAGACTTGGCCAAGGGATGCTGCCACATGCCGCACGCGGTGCGCACAGTGCGTTGAACCTGCAGAGCGCTCGACGTGACTCGAGTGTTTGTGTGTGTGTCTGTGTGTGTGCCCCCTTTAATAGGCCGAACAGGTGCATTGGCAGCTCTCGCAGGACCCTCGCTCTCGGCTGTTGCACTCGCATCCTTGCAACAGCAACAACAACAATAATAACTCGTAAATAAGGAAAACACAGGCGGCACGTGCCCCTCGGTTCTGTTCGTTGTGCTTCATCTTGGCGAGTGCAGCGAGTGATGTTGGCTGGCATCTCATCCGCTTGCCTCTTGCCGCTTGCCGCTTACCTGTTTACCTGTTTATCTGCTGCCTTTTACCTGTTTCGCGCCGCTCGCTGCCCGCCTTTTGCCCCATTTCACCGTTGCTCACATTTGCAGCAGGCAACATGCTGCAAGCTGCATTTGGACCCCGCTTCGCATTTGCCTCCCGTTTTTTTCCGTCTTTCCTTCGAATGGGGTATCTACAATTTAGCGCGTGCCACGATCAGTCACTCTCCGAGTGAGCGAGTGTGCGAGTGTGCGAGTGTGTGTGTGTGTTGCCGCTTTATAATTAACTTGACTTTCGGCTTGTGCAGCATCCAAATGCTACAGTTGCCGCAGCTGCAAAATCGACTCGTCCAGATCCTGCCCGAAGATCAACAGCTACAGAGGAAGAGGGTGCACGACGTGAAGATGCCCTAGACTCTTCATATCAACTGTTTGTCCTTTATATATATGGCAGATAGATCTTTTAGTTATAGATATCGATTTTTATCCTATCCCTTTGCTTCCTCTTCTGCTTTTGATAGATATATTCAGTTCTTAAAGAGGAATCTACTTGGCCTACGATGAGTTGAGAGCAAGTATAAGCATGCTCGCCTTGTAGATACTCGATGCATTAGTTTATTCTTCTTCTACTGCCTCTTCATTGAAAGCTAGGAACCAACTTGGGCTTTATTTTTATTCTATATCAAAAATCAACAAATCGAAGCGCGCTGAACTTGCAGATACCCTACACATGCACTTAATATACTCTTTTAATGGTTAGAGATTGCACATTAAAACCGAGCACCAAGCTAGATTTGGAGCTTCTTCATTTTAAGAAACAATCTCACTCTAAATGAAACCAATCCTGAATCAACCTCAACAAGCAAGAACTATAGATACCCTAGCATCCTCATAGCATATTCACATATTCATAGACAGACATTTCATATAGTTTAAGACAGATACAAAACTAATATGCTCAGCTGTTAGGCGCACAAAATTTGACAGTCATAATTAAAGTTCTAAGTCTGAAAAGAGTGAAATGAAACATTGAAGCATCATCCCCAAGCACTTCATCATTGTTTATGGCTTGAGCAGGAGTACGCCCGTTTCGAAAATCTGCTGGACATGGTTAACGGCATTAGACACACCTTTCGGCCAGGGCTGTGAGCCCATTTAACGCGCATAAACAATTCTGAATCCATATGCAGCGCTCCCTCACCCCTCACATCTCAGCATTATGCACATCATCAAACCAATTACGCATCCAATTATGACTAAATAGACGCACCTTTTTTTGTGCCTGGAGAGAGAGAGCCTTCGAGAAGTGGAGGGATGGAGGTAGAGACACACGCCCACGCCGCTATCAAAAATCATTGCGTAACTAGGCGCTGACCAGAGCAGAGCAGCGTAAAATGAGGAGCAGTCAGGAGCTAAAAAAAACCAAAAAAGAACAAAAAGATGGAAGGAAAAAACATCTGCCAGATATGTAGCCAGACCCTGGACCCAGGGACAAGCCCTTGGCCAATCTGTCGACAGCAACTGGCGTTAAAAACGGCGAGGGTTGCCACACTCACACCTCGACAGAGCGAGGACGGCGGGGGCTTAGAGTAGAAGACGACGCGACGCTTAATCAATACGTGGCCATAAATCAGTAGGAGCTAACAGACAGCGCCACACGACTCTTTGCATACCCTGTAAATGACAGACGTGAGGAGTAATAAACATATTCAAAGATACTCGAGTTGAAGCAAGGAAACTCTTGTTTCTGCTGACTATCGATATGTGTATATCGATTAACAATAGCTTAAGGCATATCAGATACATTATAATACATACTATATTTTGTTTAAATTTGCCACTAAATGACAAACTAGCCTCACCAATTGCTGCCCTTTATGCTTGCTATATAACTTTGAAATATCGATAATTATCGAATTTTGTTAGGCATTTGATTGTATGCTTAATCTACTTAATTTACATAATATGTATTAAAATATATATACTATTGTATATTTCTTATATATGTATACTATACCATACTACTGTATATTTTTATCGATAAAAATCGTTTTGAAATTTACATAAACTTTTATGCTTATATACATAGTCATAGACTTCAGAACACTAAACACGTATTTTCTCTTTGCGAATGCACACTTAGAGGGCAACTGCTAGTCGAGCATGCCCCACTGTTCTGCATTGCCGTGTTCTCCTTTCGATTGTTCGAGTCTCGTTCTTTGGCTCGTGCTCCTTTTTCAAAGTGGGGCAACCGCAAAAGCAAATGAGGACCCGTTTCTTATCCACATGCCAATGACCTGCTTTGAGGACCCTTCTCGCAGGGCGCACAGCTGCAATGGGTCCTACTAAACTCAACGGACAGCTCAATTCTACAGATCAAAGACCTCCCCCGGCTGCAGTGCAAGAAACTCTTTCAGTTTGTCTATTAATTACACCGAATGGACACTGTGTGCACGAAGGGCAGTAACTTTTTAGCCACTTCGTAGCGCCCTCTAGACTCATCCAGTGATCCAGTGAAGGATGCCCCCGTTTCAGATTTCGCCAGAGACTGTAAATATTTGCACTATAAAAAAAAAAAAACGCGTGCCAATAGCAAAAGTTACGAATCATCGCACGATATCAATAACTAAAGTCCGTAGCCCCTCGACCCACCGCGTTTACCATGCCAACAAGAGCTCCCCATAAGCCACCCTAGTTATATACATACACATATTTGCACTTAGCACCAGAGCGTGAGAAAAGCAAAGTGAAATAAAAAACAGAAAAATTTGATGTTGCGCATTCGGTGTCCGGTTTCCCATGAATAAGATGAATATTTTAGTATTAAATCTATAAAAAAAAATTCGGTTTCGAACTGAAACTCTAGATAGAGCTAAGGGCATAAGAAAAAAGCATACAAGGATAAATATTGTCTAAGCCACTTAATTATTAATTAGAGCTTTTAAGCATAAGATACAGCTGGTAAGTTGTTATATTGTTTGATTGATTGATTGAATGACTGATTGTTTGATTGGTGCATTTTAATCGAGTTGAAATCAAAGCTAAACGCTTTTAAATTATCTATAGAATGGGTTGATTGATTGATTGACTGATTAACTGATGGATTATTAATGCGGAGGTGCAAGGATATGAATATACCATATACCATTAAGAGAATGGAGTTAGATAATGAATAGATATAGACGGATATGGATAACGCTATGGAAGTGACTCAAGACTTCTTCTCTTATCCCTTGCCTTTTCTTTATAGCTCCATCTCTATGTATCTATCAATGCATTTTATTTAGCTATGATCTTTATATTTATATCCATATTAATAGATTTCCAGCAATACCTATAGTTATAGCTATTCGTAGGGGTTTCTTGCCCTCTATTTAGTGGCTGCTGTCTAGAATTCTGGCATTTGGCATCAACATTTTTTATTACCCTAGCTAGCCCGACTCTAACCCCGCCCCCGCCTCTTTTCAGTTGGTTGTAGACCTGATTCTCCATTATCCCTTCCCTCCTCTCGTTGCACATTCCTTTCTGCACACACATACATATATTTCGTGCCCCTTCTTCTTCTTCTGTTTTGTTGTGCTTTTTGTTTGCTGTTTGGGCTGCGCTTAACCCGCCCTCTGCATAGTCTCCCCAGTTCCTCCCGCCTAATGTCTCCTGCTGGCTGTCGCCTGTGCTCTTTTGTGTCCTTTGTGCGCACGCTTTTTATTTATTCAGCAAACAGCTAAAATAACATAAAAAACAACAACAACAACAACAGCAGAAAAACTAAAACAACAACATTAACCGAAAATGGGCGGAAGCCAAACTAAATGCGCCCAACCAAGCGCGCGCCTCTCTCACTCCATGTGTGTGTGTGTGTGTGTGTAGGTGTGTCTACCTGTACGTGGGTGTGTGTGTGTGCATATCTTGTAGATACTTTTTGCCAACCTCACGAAACGTACAGCTGCTGCCTGCCTGGCTGCTGCTGCTGCTGCTGGACATATCGATCCACTCTAAGCACACACACACATACACACACAGTGGTACAGAAGCGTTAAAAAAGCTCTACTCAGCTGCACTTGCTTATCTATTTCCAAAAAACCTGCAAAGTATGCAATAGAAAAAGTAGACAAAATAGAAATTTTAGCGCAATATGAAGGCAGAAGATAATAATGGAAAGATATACACATATTGAAAGATACTTATATATGCAAAGATCAATGAGAGTTGGATTAGTATTTAATATATATATATATATACTTTACATACGTATGTATAAAGTACATGGATTAGTATAGTTATATTAATGTTAAAAAGTTAATGTTATTCACTCATGCATCTATAGAAGAATATATGTATGTATAATAAATAATATAATATACATATTTGACACACTTTTAACCACTGTGCGTGGTTGCGCTGCGCTGCGCCGTGCTGTGGGTGTTTGGGAGGCGCACAGAACTAACGGAAATGCCGCAGCGTCAAGCAGCAAATGTTCCCATCGCTGACATTTTAAATTGCGCTTGCTGGCGCCATCTGGCAGCGGAAATCATAAACTAGCGCTACTCAAACCAAACTCCATCTCGCTCGCACTAGCTGCACTTTGTGGTCTGTTGCGCTGCGCCTAACTGCGTCTCCACTGCCCACTTCTTCGCTATCTCTCTTACTCTCTCTCTCTCTCTTTCTCGGTTTTCAGCCTTGGGCTGGCCACGTCACGCGCCGAATAGCGGATTCATGTTACAGTTAGAATCGGGTAGCAGGCTCTTGCATGGAACGGGAACAGGGACGGAGCGAGGACGAGCAGGGCAAGGCGCAGGTGTCGCACATTTTAGATGAGTTTTTGACCACAGAAAATAATCGATAATGACATTATTGCCGATTATTAATAATTTCTACAAGTGTCGAAACACCACAAGATTTAATTGAGCGAATTAAAAACGTAAAAAAAAAAATACATATTTGAAATACAAAAAATTGTTGGTTTAAATAAATAAATACTTAAATGTCGAAGAAAAAAAAAATGCATTAAAAATTAATTTCGTCGATTTAGGCCTTGCCTTGTTTTAGGCGGTAAACTTCAAATTCGTGCGCTTGCGATTGCCGAATTCGCCGTTTCGCCGTGGCGATTGCTCCGCCGGCTGTGGCTGCTGCGCGGCGCTGCGTCCCAGCAGATTCCAGAACGGACGCGGCGTCGTCGTTGTCGTCGTCGTCACCGGATCCTTGTTGATGTAGATGCAATTGACGATCGGCTCGTCGCCAAAGTATTGCTGGCGATAGCCATTTTGTTGGCGAATCTTGTTGCGGCGACGACGCTGGCGCTGCAGCTGCTGGCGGCGACGCTTCTGCTGCTGTCGGCGGCGACGCTGCGCCTCCGTCAGCTGTGGACGACGGCGCTTATAGCCGCCCATGGAGCCATAGCTGTAGCTGGCACTGGAGCTGGAGCTGGGACGACGGCGTCTGTTGCCCACGCTGTTTGGCCTGCTCTTCCTCTTCTTCTTCTGCTTGGGCTTGGTCTTGCGACGCTTAACGGGCGCGGAGGAGCCGCTGCTGCTGCTGCTGCTGCTGCTGCTACTGCTATTGCCTATTGGCTTCTGCGGTGTCTGATCAACGCTGCTGACGCTGACGCTCTGCTGCAGCTGCTGTTGCTTGTTGTCCTGCTCTACGCCATTCATTGCCTGCAGTTCGTTAGCAGGGCGCTTCTTCTTCTTCTTCTGCTGCTGCGGCTTCCTGCGCTTCTGTTGTTTCTGCTGCTGATTGCGACGCTTCTGTTTCTGCTGCTGCATCTGCGGCTGCTGCTTCCTCTTCTTCTTGTTCTCATTAACTGGTCGCTTGGCCGGATTGACAACGGGTTGCACATCCTCATCATCGCCATCCGTGCTCCAAATGGCCGACGTGCTCACCGGGCTCTCCTCCGTTATGAAGTGTTCGTATTCATCGTAGGGGCCCAAGCCTTGATAATAGAAGCCATCGCTGTCGATATTATCCTCCTCGTCCTCGTCCTCCTCCTCGGCCGCCGCATCCCCGCCCAGAAGCGGTGCACCCGGCTGGTAGTAGGCCTGCTGATTCAACGGCTTCAGCTCGAAGACCGCATGCGTATTGGGATTGACCTTGGGCGGCTCCTGCGACTCGACCACAACAATGCCCGCATCTCCGACCACATTGGCATGGGTCGCCGCATTGGCCACCACGCTGACGCCACCGGGCACCTTCTGTGTGAAGGCCACAAAGCTGCTCTGGCTCTGGCCTGGGAACTGTTTCTGTTGCACTGCATCCACCAGGAACGCCTGTGGCTGCACTTGCTGCACCTGCTGCACCTGCTGTCCCAGCTGCTCGTCATCGGCTTCAGCTAAGACCACTTCCTCGATCTCCAGTTGCTGCTCATCGCCATCGTCTTCGTCATCCTCCTCGTCATCATCTTCGTCATCCTCGTCCTCCGGCTGCTGCAGCTGCACCGCTGCCAGCGCGACATAGCGACGCTTGTTCGAATCCTGCTCCTGCTGCAGCTTCAGCGGCTCCGTCGCTGCGCTCAAGCTCAGCTGCTGGGAGCTAACCGAGATGCTGGGCGCGCTCATCGAGCGACTCGCACGCTTCCTTCTGGTGACCACGCACTGCGATTTGCTGCCCTGGCCACTCAGCTGTCGGCCCTGGATATAGAAGCGCTTCAGCTCGTACTCATCCCCGTTCTCGTCCACCTCGATCCTCGTCTCGCCGTTGACCTCTCGGCTGGCCAATGCCAGCCAGAGCACCGCTACAATCAAGGCCCACACGCAGCTGTGACTCCTCATGGCTCTCGACTAAACTGAGCTACGAGCGGGCGCTGCCGCTTATATTAGTTCGCTGCGAACGCAGACCTATTGACCCAAAGCTAATTGCCAAAATCTTCAACGATCTCCGATCTGCGATCTGAATTATTCATTAGCTTGGACCTTTCACCTCCCTCCGCTCACCTATGTTTGTTGCAGAACCTATTTAGCTACTTATTCATAGTTTGCTTTCTTCTCAGAACTCGTTTTCGCCCAAAAAAAAAAAAAACAAAAAGACCGAAATTTGTTTTTCTCTCTTTTTGACCAGTTGGGGTCAAAGATCAATCAACTATAACCCCCTTGGGACAGACATCGACTGCCAAATTTGGCACATGAAAGTTTTTAGTCAAAGGGCCCCTCGGCGAAATCCCAATCGACCTCTTGACATATGAGCACTAAACAATAAAAATCGCCGCTTGGAAACCATTTTAAGCATCGAAAGTTCGTAAAATTAATGATTCCATTTGTTATGTACCAAAGTGGGCTGGATGCGAGGGCTACCGAGGCCTGAGGCCCAAAGAAGGGCGGTGAACTATTTCAATTTTGATATGTAGAATATGTATTTATGGGGCATTTACTATCCCAACACTATCATCTTTATAGTCGGTATATGACACAGTTTTAAATAAATAGTTTCAGCCCTATTCCGTATTTTCATGGCCAGGCTGACCTAAATTGTACTAGCAAGGTTTTTAATATTTAATACAATTCTTTAAAATCAAAACAAAACATTATCATCTTGATGTTACGCATTTGGGCTAAGGCCAAGTGAAATCCGCTCCTGTTCGAAATAATCGCACAGCGAATAAAAAGAAGAAAAGAAAGCGAATTTTGACCTATGACAGCAAATTAATATTCGAAATGCAGAGATTTCTAGTCAAAGCGACAAACTAATCAATTTATGGCCACATACAAATATTTCTAAATCGGAATCAGAAACTGTTTCTATTTGGTTTTTGTGTGGAGGCTGAACAAAAGGCCGACAAAAAAAAGCTTAGCAAAAGCGGGCATAAAATGCGGCACCGCTTGAACTCACACGCACACATGCCTTCGTGTCAGTGTGTATGTGTATCTCGCTTCCCCCTTCTACTTTCAGCTGCTGTGTGTTTCGTGCTCCTTTCCTCCCGCTTTCATTCGAAGCATTTGCTTTGTGTGTGTGTATGTGTGTGTGACACTCCTTTCTTAGCATTATCCCCTCTCCTTCTTCCCCTTCTACTTTAGCTCTTGCTGCGTGTGTGAGTCTATGAGAGACTACTTTCTCCTTCTCGCTCCCTCCGCTTGACCAAGTGCTGTCTGAGAGTCAGTCAAGCTCCTTCTCCTCTCCACCTTCCACTTTAGGAATTCGCTGTGTGTGTGTGTATGTTTGTGTGTGTATGAGTGGCTGCTGTCTTTACAATGTTCTCTCCTTCAAGCCAATTTAGCTTATGCTATGTGGCCTCTCCTCAGGCCTCCCCCTGCTCCAGCATTTGCTGTCCACTCTTTTGCATGCTAATTATATATCATAAATTTCTGCACACAGCGAGAGCGAACGAGAGCGAGAAAGAATAGCACAATCAAAAATAGCCAAAGATAGTTGGCACGGGATGCCGCATGGTAAGGTGCAAAAGAGGTAGAAGATAGTGGATGGAGGCAGGGAGGCGGTTTATCAAGAAAACTGAACAAAAGATCAATTGACAGAGAGAAATGTTTTGCGGCAGCTGCGCGCAACACTTGAATAATAATAATGTAACAAATATAAAAAGAGGCCATTAAATTACAAACATCTTCAACGGCCAACAAACAGTAGCAACAACAACAATAACCAGCAACGGCAACAGCTTCTATTGGCCTCCAAAACTGATTTGGTATGGAGAAGGTGTCGCCGCGATCGTCATTCAAGAGGGAACCCAACTCGAAGCAGCAGCAGCAGCAACAGCAACGGCAGCAGCAGCAGCAGCAGTCAAGTGCGATGCGCGTGCAGACATGCAACAAATACAACAACAAATACAAGCGACAGCAACTCTGCCCGTCAATTTGTGACGATCGTATCTCTTTAATGTGAATGTAAGTAGAAGTGGGCGAGAGAGAGAGAAAGAGACAGTGTGTGTGTAACGGCAAGCAAACTAAAGCTGCGCTTCTATCGTGACACGATGGTGTATTAAGCCTTTATATTCTATATGTTTGTATGTATGAATAGATACATAAATAATATATAAATAGTTTTAGTACAAATCAAATTCATTCTTTTTTTCACTAAATCTAAATTCGCCTTTCAAATTTATCCTTTACCTAAAATTTCCATGGCTCCTTCCAGTTGCAGCTTGTGCTCGTGCTGCAAGCGACAAAACTTTCAGCACGTGCTCATCCCTAGCCACGGCAAAGCGTAGGCTTGAGCAAAAGGTCACATGCACACACTTACACACGTATAGACTATGTTCGGCGCTTTTGCGTGTGTGCGTGTGTCAACACACTGATTCAAATTTATATGCATACAAAATGCATTCGCAATGCACACACTGTTACTCTTATCGATCGAAATCGATTCAGTGCAGTGTTGCAAAGCTATCAAACGCGGCCTGCATCAAATATTAAGGAATTCAATACAACGAAGAACGAGAAGAGTCGAGGTAAAGCAACAAATCTCAAATAAACTTGCATTAATAATATGAAAAGATACAAGCGAAGCTGGAGGCTGGTCGCAAAAAAGCATAAAAGTGTCAAATGCGAACTCGACTTATTTATTTACTTATTTTTGTGTGTGTTTTCTTTCATTATTGTTGTCTTTGTTATTGCTTTATCGGTGTTCGCTTATGCTAACTACTTTCGCATAGCGGGCACCAACGGAATTTTTAATTAATTCATGCCCTATACTGTTGTGTATGCAAACACGTGCGTGCGTATATGTATGTATGTATGTACGTGTGTGCGGATATGCGTGTGTATATGTGCACATTATGTATTTATTCACAAATCAATAGTAACTGCTACTCAATGCTGGGCAGGAAAAGAAAATAAGCTTTTTACTGGAACTGAAGCTGCAGAAGAATAAATGAGATTCTTAAGAAACCGGCTGAAAAGAAGTCTTGTTTTTTATTTATTTATTTATTTATTTTTTTTTTACTTGCTATTTTTAGATGTATTATGTATAATAATAAATTAAAATCAGAACAAATCCGATTACATCCATATAAAACCAAAACTATCAACACTGTCGCCGTCGCTGTCTCAGTCGTCGCTGCTGCCGCTGCAGAGTTTTGTTTGAGCCAAAGTTTCTTTCATGATTGTATGCATATTTTTTGCTGGGACTGGAATGTGTGGCATGTGGTATACGGCACGCAACGGTAATCAGTGGCCAAGATGGCTGCAACAGCGCCTCAACAACAACAACAACGGCAACTACAGGCAACAAGTTTCATTTTGTGCAGCAAGAAATCAATGCTACTGCACCCAATCAGAATGCAACTACACACATACACACACACGCTCGAGCATGCACTCGCATTGGGATGCTGCTGCTTTGTCTGCTAGCTCGCTCGCACACACGCACGCATTGACCTCCCTCACCCAGCAAAATGGCGGACCATGCACAGTGCACATAAATTTGAGGTTCGCTGGGACATTTTGTTGTTGTTGTCCCAAAAATTGTCTCGGCTGCTGGCAGCCACCGAATATACAGTTATATTGTAAATATGTGCAATAATTCGCACTTGCAAATGCAATGCGACCCAGCATTAATATGCTCAACGCGTTGATTTAATTTATTTGATTATTTGGCTGCCGTGCAGTTCAATCAGCAGCACCTCTCCAAACCGTTACACGCTGCAACTTCGGAACTGGGGGAACAATCCCCCAGAAAAGACCTAAATTTTTCATAAAAATGATTTACTGTCATGAACAATTAATACCTTATGCTCTAGAAATATACATGTATATAAATTATTATCTGACTCTTATATATTTATATCTAATTAATGATACAAAATAAACTTTTAAATTACATAAAATATTCAGATTTTCGCGCCAAACTCCCTTTCGTATATACTAGCGCCATCTACATGTCAATATCGAAAGCAAATATTTAATTGGCGGGCTGTCATTCGATTTGTTTGAATTTGAGGACCTTTGGCTCACGTAATCGAGCAAGATATCGATGCACATGTGTCATATATCGTAAGCAAATATTATGACGATATGTATGCCATATCGATATATTACCATCCCTAGTCCAACGAAGTATTGGGGTGTTTGGAAATGTTCGATATTTGCGTAGAAATTTTCAAAGTAAAACGAAAAACAATGTATTAAAGTTGCAATTAATTACTGCTAAAGGAGTGGTCAACATACATTGCAATCGTGTATCCAAAACGCAAGAAACGCATTCGCATTAGGAGGCGCCAGTGTTAAACTGTGTGTGTGCGAGTATATCCAAACCAAAGAAAAACGAAAGAAAAAGCAAGACCCAGCGCAGAAGATGTGTCTATACTACGGCCTAAATGAATGAAATGTGAAGTGTGTGTGTATATGTAGGCGAAGGCGATACCAGCTAACTGTGCATGTGTGCATGCGTGCGTGTGTATGTGTGTGCGATAGTATGTGTATGCGTATTCGCCTAACGCTCACATCTGTGTGCGTGTGCTTGTGTGCTGCACACTGAAAGAATCAATAAAGGATGTGCTGTGGATTTTTGCAGCAGCAGAACCAGAAGCAGGAGCAGGACCAACGAAAACCAACAAAAACCAAATAAAAAAGCCAACGACAACAAAAACAAAGCACCGCAGCAAAGAACAAATTATAACATTTACTTTTTCGCGATAGTTTTGAGCACAGTAAAGCTTGTAACGGTAAATGTTGCAAAAAGAAAAATTGATAACTGTAATATGTGTGGCTATTGTGAACAGTGAATTGTAAAGCGAAAAAAGAAGTGCGCAAGAGTGCGTGTGCGAAAAGGAAATTAAGAAAACTAACAAAATTAAAGAAAATCGAAATTAAACTTCAGTCAGTCAATCAATCAATCAGCGCAACATGAAGTGCTGCGTAATAATTACAACGCTAATGCTGCTGTCCATTGCACGTAAGTGTTGCAAATCTCATTAAAATACAAATATCTATGTGTGTGTGTGTGGGTGTGGGTGGGTGTGGGTGGGTGGGGCATTGATTGATTGATTGATTGATCGAATAATTGGTCCATTTGCAGGGCACATTGGCACTGTTGAGGTGCATTTCGAAGCACCTGACAGCGGCTTCTTCCTGAAGCACGCTCGCCAACCACCTGTGACGCCGGAGATTGCCAACATCCAGACCTCCTCCTCGGTGCCGCCCCTGAAGTCACGCCCCTCCTATGATTCCGTCTTATCCCTAGATCGCTTTACCGTCGTGGAGACCACACAACCCGTATCTATACGCGCCAGCTACGGCCCGTTCTCGACCAAGCAAACGGTGCCCGCTCGCTACATTGTGCCGGACACCATGGAAACCAATCAAGCGGGCGACTATGTGAACGTAAGCCACCATTGAGTACTAAAGTGTAATTGCTTTTGCCTAACCCGCATCCATCTCTCTTTCTCTCTCCCTCTCTCTCTCTATCTCTCTTTCACTTACATAGAACTCGACGGCCACACTGCTGGAGTTACAGCAGCCGAACATGCACCTGGACATCTCGGCGCACTTGGTGCGCGCTAGTGTCTCGCAGGACTCGCCAGTGCTGCGCGTCCTCTTCCATGCTGGCGCCGATCCGGGCGGTCATTTGCAGCGACAGAAGGTCTGCGTGCTGCTCCACGTAGCCATGCCCAATGAGCAACCGTTGAAGGGACGTTGCATGCCCGAGGGAGAGGACGGCGTTTGTGTGGCTGAGGTAGTCATTCCACTGAACTGGTGGCCAGCTCTGCCAGCGCCTAGGCACAGTCGCGAGGGCAGCGGCAACAGCGGCACGGACGGACAGCCACAGCTGCCGCCTAAGGTGCCGCAGCGTTACGCCCAGGTCTCCTACAGCGTCTTCGAACCACCAGTGCGCAATCCGGAGCAATGTGAGCCGAAGGTCCAGATACAGCCGCTGACAACGTTTGCCCAGGTGCCGCTGCTGGCAGCGAAGACATCGTTCAAAGAGCTACGAGCGGATGATTCGGTTACGTTCCTGTTGCCCCAGCATCCCCTGTATCCCATGTCCAAGTTGCACGTGCCCGTCTTTTTGCATCAGTATGCGGATCAGGAGCAGCGTGTCGCTGCGTTTACAGTGCGCGCCCGGGTCAAGGCCGGGCTACGCATCTTGGGCGCCAGCGCCTCCAGCGACCAGTGGAGCATTAGCATTGAGAAGGAGAATCCCAAGCATACGACGGCGCGTGTCACAGCCTTCCGCAAGGAGGTCGACTCGTCCGCCTCATCCTCGGCCACATCCAGCATGGAGAACAGAGGCAACTACAACAGCAGCGGCAGCAGCAACAGCAATGAGGTCTACGAGGTCTTCTCCTGGCTGCTCGAGGTCGCCGATGACTCCAACGACATTGTCGATGGCGGAAAGATCGTGTGGTCGGTCACCCATGTCTATGACACACCCAAGGACAAGGACTCCGCCGAGCTGATTGCCACAGATGACACAAAGAAGCGCTTGATTGCCAAGCTGGAGATCAACAAGGATGACATTCAAGCAGTATTGCCCATGGCCAAGATCTGGGAGGTGATGAACACAGCAGTGCTCACTGGCCGCCAGGTGGCGCAGGCCATGAAGGTCTTCATTGTCTCGCAGGCGGGCAAAGTGGCTGATGTTACCCTGCAGAGCTCCTGTCATGCCGAGGACGAGAGCGTCATCAAGGTGAAGTCAACGAAAGCGCGAAAGAGAGAAGAGAGTTAAATGTATTCTCATCTTATACGTTATTCCCATTTGTTTAGGTCTCCTCGTCGTGCAGCTCCGTTTATGTTGATGGCTCCGAGCAGCGCGGCTCGTCCAATGCGTCGGTCATTGTTAAGTATGGTACCTATGTGGGCGTGGCCAAGTTCATTGTCTGGATGCCCGAATTTCCGCTTGAGGTTTACATAGCCGACTTTCGTCTATCCCAAATCAAGGGCTGGAAAGTAGCCGATGACAGTCATTACCTGTAAGTGTGTGACGAGTAGACAACCGTTAGAAAGTAATGATAATAGATAGTCTTAAGCAATTCAGCGAGAATCAATACCATGGAGTAGATTCTACACAGCAACGAACAACGAATTAATTCTCCGATTTTCACAGACACAACAAGCAGTCGAGACGTCGCAAGAAGCGCTCGTATATGTGGAACCAGCACGGCACCAGCTACTACAACAATGTGGGCGCCGACAAGAGCATCTGCCGCGCACGCTACCAGCAGAGCCCTGTGGAGGTCTACGCCAAGTTTCTGGCCATCGATCAGGTGAGCAAGTCGAATCTCCATGCCCCAAGCAAACCGATCTACATGCGTGTCTCTCGTCTCGACAGAACTCTGGGCGCACCAGCTACTTCATTTCACGTCGAACTGGACTGCGTGTGACGGATCTGGTGCAGCCGCTGCTGCGTGTGGCGGATCCAAAGATCGCCTCGCTGAAGGGCCGCATACTGCAGGGCAAGTCGATGGGTCGCACCGATGTCCAGGTGCTGTCGCCTATTACGGGCCGTGTCATTGGCACCAAGGAGATACGCGTTGGCAGCGACAAGGTGAATCTCTCCCGTCTCATTGTGCGCGTCATCTCCGGACTACAGCTGACCATTACGCCGGAGAACGCCATCGAGAACGGTTATCTGGCAGAGACGTCCGTCACACACAAGCTGACGGCACAGTATCAGGAGGGATTGCTGGACATCGATCTGGAGTTCAACGATGGCTCGAAGACGCCTTTGCGGTAAGCGATCAATCAGCTTCACTGATGCGTGCAGTTGTTTGCAATTGCTGACTCTTTGCAGCGACATTGCTGTGGAGGATTACTTCCTGCTGGTGGAGAGTCTCGATACGGAAGTGGTGGCCTTTGCCCCCATGCTCGCCTCACATCATCCGCGTGTCATTGCCGTGGGCGAGGGCAATGGCAATCTGCTGCGCGTTACGCTTCTGCTCTCCGAGGAATGTCGCATGCGACGCGGCCCTGGCGGCTCCTCATCGAGCAGCTCCAAGCCGAACAAACCGAATGCGGCCCCATTAGCCAGCGCCCTGGCCTCCATCGAGGTGGACTTCAACAATGTGGACATTGTCAGCAAACAGGAATCGATACAGAACGACGGCACAGTGGGACGCGAACGCAAGAACTACCGCAACACGGGAGACCTGGCTGACATTATAGGTAAGCGCATTCATCCATTCAGCTCCTCGGCTCGTTTTACTAACGATCTGCTCCGACTAGTTGGCATACCGCTGCGCGACTCCAGCCAACAGTACGAGCCGACGGTGCAGGCGCGTCAGCACCGGGCGAGCATCCAGGCAGTGCACAAGTCGCACTACGGCAATCGGGGCGGCTTGGGCAGTGGCAACATGTCCTCCATGGAGCTGGGCATGTATGTGCTCCTCACAGCCTTCTGCTTTGCCATTATTGTGTTTGTCATCTCGTGCGTGGTTTATGCATCGAAATTCCGGCCAGCCATGATTGAGTCGGGTCTCGATCCGCTCAGCTCCGGCAATGGCAATGGCAACGGCAACGCTGGCGGCTTCCGTGACGTACGCCTCAAGGAGTCCACCACCAATGCCCACGACTGGGTCTGGCTGGGACGCTCCACCATCGATAGGCATTCGGTGGCAATGAACGACACCAGCACTCCGCAACCTCAGCCGCAGCAGCAACATGTGAATGCACGCGGTAAGCTCCAACCAGCTGCACATAATCCCCCACAGAAATAATAATTATAAAATGGATTATTCTGCCCTTTAGACTCTCGCATGCGCATCACCAGCAATCCGATCATCAACTACGACAATGGCCGGCGCGTCAGCTCCTTTGACCAGCCGCAGCCCAAGCTGCAAACGCACATCGTGCCCGCCTCCAATCTAAACAAGATTCATGCCGAACAGTAGGTGCACCCAAGCCACATATTTGAATGCAACTAACCAGCTTTCGTCTCCCCAATCAGCTATCTCTCCAATGACCGGAAGGACGCTGCCCTGGACTACAAGCCTCCAGTGCCGCCGCACCGCAATGTGGGCACACGCGCCATGTTGCCGCCACAGGCTGCACCCGTTAAGGTAGAATCTGAGAGAAGCTGTAACATCTTGATAGCTAATCTTAATTGTTTGTTTTCTATACTGCAGGACAAGGAGTTGATCAACAAACGGCACAGTCAGCTCTACAAACGCGAGCATTTGCAAAACAACGAGAACAACAATGCGACGCAGCAACAGCCGCATTTGTCGCTGCAACAGCAACAGCAGCAGCATCAGGCGCCGCAGCAACAGCCGGAACGTCAGCCAATGCATCAGCATCACCCGGAGCGTCAGCATCAGCGCAGCCACAGTCATAGCCACAATTTTATCCAAGAGCCAGCGCTCAGAGCCGCACACTTGAAACTCAAACAGCATCAGCAAATGCAACAGCAGCAGCAACAGCAACAGCAGCAGCAGCAGCAACAACAACACGAGGAGTTGCACAATGCTGAGAAGCTAGTGGAGTACACAAATCCGCATCAGAAGAATGCATTTCAATTCGATTCGCTAACACCAAAGAGAGTAACCAAAGCAGCAAATGCTGCTGCACCAGCTTCAGCAGCAGCAGCAACAGCAGCAGCAGCAACATCAGCATCAGCCGCCGTACCAACAGCACCAGCAGTTGCAGGCAACAAAATATTGCCAGCTGTAATACAAATCAAGGGTAGGTCAATTATCGATATCATATAGAGCAAATTGTAATCCAGACTCCGTTGCTCTTCAGAGAATCACAACCACAGCATTTTGAGCACTGTTGCGGATGCGGCCAATTCGAATGCCACTGATGAGATTGTCCGGCTGCCGACACCGTCCGGTCACACGGTCGCGGCCGTGAGCAGTGAGCCAACAACAAAATCGTCGCGAGTCAAACGGGCCACAGTTGTTGGCAATCCGATGTTCTCGTCCGCCGTAGATGATACGCTGGCACCGGGCGAACGTTTGGGTCTCGATGATCTCGACATGGACTACGAACAGATCATGCACTATTTCGACAACCTAAAGGTTAGTCCCCAAACATTCTTCTCCTTGTCATATAGATGGATATATGCGTATGTATTGATTGATTGATTGCAGGAGTCAAATGCCTGAGTACAGGAGATCATTGCTAAAATTCGCGAGATATTGTCAACATTTCAACAACGATATCAGAATGTCGTTACTCCCCTACCAACGCCCACGCGAAAGCAGATCCAAATGCTCGACGAGCTCGTCGCCGTTGGAGTCGATGTTGGAATTGGAGTTGAAAAGAAAGCAGCAGGAGTAGCAGGAGAAGCAGCAGCAGCAACGGGTTTGCCGCCAGAGCCATGTCTGCACAATTTTCAAATTCCAAGCAAATGCAACTAAAGGGTAACTAATACACACACACAAATACATATACACATACACACAACATATAACCGCAATTCTAGCAATCCAAAACTAAAAGAATACTCACAGCATAAAAATGAAATCCAGAGTTAAATGCGACGCTGAAAACAAGAAGAAAATTATTTATTGCCTAGGCTAAGTTCATAACATATAAAGCATATACATATATATATATGTATGTATGTATATATATATATATGAGTATGTATATGTATATACATATAAGGTGCATAATTGATGTTCATATGTCGTAACTGCTACACAAATGTCTCCTAGTCCTCATCCTTCAACATCCTTCCTTGCCAGCACAAGTGGGCAAATGTTTGTTAATCGAATACATCTAGACTTAAGAATCTATATAGGCATATATGTATGTGTATGTATATGTAAAAGAGAGCATCAAAGCATAGCTTATTCAAATTGCTTCCCAAATCTTCTTGCTTAGGCGCTTGCAATCATCCCAACTATATATATAAAACAAATCAATATATATATATAAAAACCTTAAAACTTAATCTAGTAGCAACAATTGTGCCCTCAGTGGGTGTATTTGACTGTGTGTGTGTGTGACAGAGTAAACAACAATACAACACACACACACACACACATATTTTGTACGAGATCTCGGCCATATATGCATATCTCTTATTAGAACTATGAAATGAAATCAACATTTATGCTGAAATTTTTGCATTTGTTATATGTAACTCCATTTAATTTTCTTTTGCCGAACCTATTCAGAAAAACAAAAACCACTTGTGCTGAAGAAGCGACATCAACTAGTGCTAATATATATATATATATATATGCATATGTATATGTATATGTGTAAGAGCAAGCATACTATAAATGTATTTAAAAATGGCAAAACAAGTAAACATCGCTTTATAGAACTCGATAAGTTGGCTGATTTATGGCCCCAAATATTGCAATCATAATATTATGATCATTATTATTATTATTATTATCATCATTATGATTATTATGATTATTAGAAACCCTAAGACAAAACTACACATAAATTATAATAATATGTATTAACAAAATAATATGCAAACACAAAAACAATTAAGAAAAAAAAAGAAAATTACCTAAACGAACTCGAAGAAAAGTATATAGACGCTTATGAGCTTTATTTGAACGATTGCATTAATGGACAAGCAAATAAAGTATGGAAAATGTGTAACCAAATATTATATGATATTACGGAGCGATTAAGCTTTACATATATACATATAATATAATATAAATTATAATATATTATATGTATATATAATATATATACACAATTATTATTGTCATTATATTCTGATTCATGTTTACTGTACGTATGTATGTATGTGCATATATATATGTAGACAGCAAACACATAAATCAATTAAAAAAAAAAAAAATAACAATATATGTGCTGATGCAACTAAGGAGTTATCCAAAATTTCGCTATGCATATATATAGACATATATATATATATATATATGTGCAACTCACGCTCTATACAAATTGCAATCTTATATATGTATGTGTGTATCTGTCTAACAAGCCAACTAAGCTCTGTTTCTTTTCTTTTATATATACATATATATATAAATATCATTTGACTTCTATATATCTATATATGAATAGAGATATAGCAACCCAGCAGCTAATTCATTCCATTAGCAAAAATGTTCATCATATATATATATATATATATATATTATATATCTATACATATAAAGATTATCGTTTTCTTTGTTTGTGTTTGTTTCTGTTGCCATTTTAATTTGTAGTTTTGGCATTTGTCAGGCATCTAAGTATTATTACAATTTTGTTAGATCATTAACGCATTGTTTCATAATCATATGTTGTAAATTGTTCCGTCCAACAAAAAAACAAAAAACAAAAAACGAAAAAAAAAGAAGAAATGAAAAAACAAAACAAAAAAGATAACAAAGAATAAAAGCAAACATGTAAAGCATCTTAAAGTTTCTTTGTATACAGCGGCCATAAATAACATGAAAACTAGAAACACGATTATGATTTGTATTATGAATTTGATTGTAAGACTCTGTAGTTCAATCAGCATCAATCATTTGCCATTATTCTTGCTTTGTAGTTGAAGATCTCTAGATTTGTAGCACATATTGTAAATAAGACAATATATATATGTATATGTATATGTATATGTATTGTATTATCAAATGAAACTTTGTTAACTCTCACTCGCTCACTCTCATTCGCCCTCTCCCTTTCTAATCGAATCGAATTGTGTTGAACTGAACTACAGAGTGATATATATATATATATATATCTATACATACTTATATATATGATATTTAAAATTCTTATATCACACACACACACACATCACATCACACACACTTGTCGATGTTTTTGAATTTATGTTAAGCTTAACACTAATTTTGATCTATGTATTTGAATTGTATAACTCGTAAACTCGTATCTCAAATTCTACACAAATAGACACGCAGACAGATCGCATTGCCTTGATAGCTTGCAGAGTCCCAGTGCTAGTGCTAGTGCCATATAAACGCAATCAATCATTAGTTGTAGATCGTGCATTATATCATCAATCAATCATCAATCAATCAATCAATCATTTGGGGCATGCCTAGAGCTTAACACGAGCAAACGCTTGTTCTATCTCCCTCCAAACAAAAACAAAAAACAAAAAAAACAATTAAAATACAAATTACTATAGAATGCGTAGTTATACATATAGAAGAAGATAAGCCGATTGACTGACTGAGTGAACTTGAATTTGATTGATGGTAGGCAAAAAGCCGAGCAATGATTGATGATCAATTTACATTGATTGTACAACAAATTAGCAAATTATTAACTAAACATACACACACCTACAGCACACACACACACACGCACATACACACACACACACACACACACACACACACACACACACACACACACACACACACAGGTTGTTTGTATGTGTGTGTATGTGTATCGATTCCAATGCAAAGACTTTATACATCTGTTTTATTTTATTTTTTTTTTTTTAATTTTAAATTAATTATTATTATTACTATTATTATTGATTTATATATATATGTACTTGTATTTATAATAACGAATTATTATGATTGATGGCATGATTGACACGCATCGTACATCACGTTAAGACACTTATTTCGAATTTCTAGTCAGTTAGAAGCGTACAAATCGTTTTGTTACATCATTCACAAACACACAAGCATACACATGGTATACATTATATATACATATACATTATATATGTGTATATATGTTTTTTTTTTTACATATATATATATTTATATACACGATCCAATTATATTTTGCCATGCTTTTTACCAGGCCCAAAAACTAAATTAAATATAAAAAAAAACCATACACAATCCTAAGGCTAAGCTATATATGAATGTATTTGTATGTATTATCAAAAAAAAAAAAAAAAAAAAAAAAAAAAAAAAAAAAAAATGAATTTTAAAAAGGAAAAAATTTAAAAATAAAATTTCATTTTCGGTTTTCTTCGGGTCTCTTTCGTTTTAAGCTAAACTAAAAAAAAAAAAAAAAAACGAACCATATTTATAATATAGTTAAAGCAAAAGAAAATTATATATATATATCTGCTATATATATATATATATATATAGATATAATGCAAATTCGCTTGGCACTAATATCTAAGAATTAGATAAAAACACAGATAAAAAATAAATTCCCAGCATTCACTCTCGCGCTCGCACAACTCTCACTCACTTCAGCTCCCTCACTCGGTCTCTCTAATCGTTGATCGAGAAACGATATATATCGCAATTCGTTAAGTATGTAAGTTCTATGAATGTCCCACCTGCTGTTCCACTTTCCCCACACACACACATACACACACACACACACTCCTTTTGATCGCCGCTTATTTTGCACCAGGCCTAAAGATTATACAAAATTCTGCACAGAGCGAAATAGAGAGAGAGAGAGAGAGTGGGAGAGCGAGATACGGGCAGAGAGTGAGAGTCAGAGAGGGTGAGAGACAGCAAGCGAGAAGTTTAAGAGAGCCACCGCCGCATAATTGTTAACATTGTATCAGTTATAACGTAGTTGTTGTGTATCTATTGTATGTTTGTAAGTACTCCAAGAAAAAACCAATGAAAGCTCGATTAATCGCTAATCGATGTACGATTTATCGATAATTGCCACACATTCTTGCTGTTGCATTTGGAGTTCCCATGTGTTTCCCACTTGACAAAGCTAGTGTGATATATGATTTCACTTCATTTCTCTATTTGTTCTTTTACAACACTGTGCAAACAAATACATATATATATATATATATATCTCTATACATGCAGACAAGCCCTCAATCTACACACAAGGCTTACAATATATATAGCTATATACATGACATATATGGGCATTATATATATCATATAAAACGCTTTTACAACACTGTTTGCCACTTGCCTTTCGACGCTCTCAGTTCTCCTACAAGTATTGCCGATCCCTCCTAACCGATTCCTTGTACCTCTTCAACAATATATTTCTATACGCTTCTTCTTCAACTCGATTCCGTTATCTATGTAAACCGTTAACAAAAAAAATATACTAAACAAAGTAAAGAAAATGTCGAAAATTAAAGAACTTAACTGGAAAACAAAGAAATTATAGTTGCCATGTAAAACACTTGAGTAGAGTCTATTATTATTATTATTATTATTATTATTATTATTATTATGACAATTATTATTATTATAATATTCTAAGTGGAACACAATTTTGTTTAAATTCGAAGCAAGCAACAAGACAAAGAAGAAGCAGAAGCAAACAGCAAAAAAAAAAAAGGAAAACAATGAAAAACAAAAATATTATAAATATTCAAAAACTGAAATATTAATTTAAATAAAATAATTTATTAATAAACCACATATTATGAAATGACATAAAACTTGAATGTGTTTTTCTTTCAAAATGGTCGGGGATCGTTTGATTGAGTCGATTGATTGAACAAAGCTGAAGATTGATTGTTTGATTGATGATATTGCATTCAATATAATGATGTTAATAATGATAATGATGATATGTTATGGCATAGATTGATGATCAACTGATAGACAGAATGAGAAATATATAATAGATTGTACTGCTGATTGCAGTTGTCTTGGCTTTGACTGATTGATTGATTGCTCAGCAATGCTTAACTCTAAGCTCAAGAACGAGACAGCAATAGCCCATGCTGACGTAACTGCCCAGTATCATCACACGAAATTGGTAAGAGATGAATGCATATCAGATATGTATACATATGAGCTATATCTATGCATATACATAGCATAAATCTCCCTCTTCCATAACTCACTGGCAAATGGAGTTCGACGATCTGTTTGGTTTTCCCTCTCGCTCTCAAATTCGATCGAGTGGTAAGTTCAGTTTCTTTCGACTTCTGTGCTATTTGGCTTGTATTTGTATCATATTGTTCGATGCCATGATAATTGGATTCGATCGCAGTTAATTGAGCTCGGTGAGGGAACATTTGTACGCTCCATATGCGAATAGTTGTATCAAAATTTTGCCAGTTGCCCTTATAAAGTCGTGTTCTTGAAATTTACGCAACATTTGGCGCTTCTTTTGACGCGTGATCTTGACAATTGTGACGATGGCGTCAACCTGCATCATTATATACAACAGCCACGCCCCCGTCGTTGGCTCGCCGAAGCCTCGCATTATCCGCACCCAAACCCACCCACCCACTCAGACAATCGCCGCGGCCCCCTCGAGTGGGCGAGGATCCCCATGTGAAACGTTACGTTTTTTAATAGCCTTTAACCTAATGGAATTTCAATAGAATCGGGTATATTGACAGCGTGTGTATGGGGCAAGGTATGTGAGGGAGTATGGCTATGTAGATATAGGGTTAGACATAGGGATATATATATATGTGCTAATTTTAATTTTAAGACTTGGCATAACTCAAAGGGCTTAAGAACTGGAAAGCTCCGATTCTATGTGTGAACTCGTTTAAGATTTACTCAGATTGAAGATCTTTCGTTTTCAGAACTTGAAAATTGACTTCCTTTTCCGTAAATTACTCGAAAGCCTTAAAAACTACAGAGTTCAAATTTCAAGTGTAGATTCCTTGAAGAACTCCTGAGCTACAGTTATTTTCGTATTTTGGAACTCTAAGCATAGCTCGAGAGCTTTAAAGCGTAGAGCACTAAAATTTGGTATATCTATTCTCGAAAACTAAATACGGGAAAAATCTTTTTCATTTTCTCGATAAATCGTATAATAGTAATAAGTCGAAGACATTAGCTAGAGAGCTCAATTTCCGTATGTAATGTACTTTATCATATATGTAGATCTCTTAGGAGTATTGTCAACGATAATATCGATTTCTATTCTTCTGGTAATCATAATCGGGAACTCGCCACATCCAAATATCTAGGGTATCTGCAAGCTGGGCAGTCTCAGCTGGAGCGCTCTGACTTGTTTTAAAGTGCGTTTCACGTTTTAATTCCAATTGTAAGAACTTCCAATTTGAGCGATAGACCGACATTTTGCCACACCAAGATCTAGCTGTAACTGATGTCTGCGGATGTCTATGTGTGTCTGTCTGTCTGTCTTGACTTTCATTTCAGTTTCAGTTCCAGCTGTGTGATACGATGTGATGTGATGTGATGGGCCAACGAAGCGTATAAAAGCTTGGCGAAGATGCTTCAACGTTTCAGTTGCTTTCAAAAATTCGCGCGCTCCTCAACTGAGATACGATTTGAATTTTGTTGTTGTTGTGTTTTTTTTTTTTTGGTTGTTGTTGTTGGATTTATAATCGATTCACGCACGGAATAATAATGTCCTATCTCGGCAACGCATCGGACGTGGAGTGTGAAAAGAACGAGTTCCCCAGGCCCCGCCCCACGGGCATCGTCACCAAAATGGCCGCCCACAAACTGTCGTCGGAGCCGAAGTGGGCCGACAAACGGGAGGATGATTCCGATTCCGAAGTCTCGTCGCCCGACAATTTCCTCACCAAAGGTGAACTAAGAATTGACAAGCGATTACCGTTAGAAGTCACAAATATGAAAAGAAGGGTTGATATCATATGCCTATATCAGCAAATACATACGTGTATAGTCCATAATATAACTCCTATACGGACAATCTTGAGGCTTCAGAGGCCGTTTATACATATCGTATAACATATATACTTTTATAGAACGGACTCTTATATAACTATAAAAGTGATATATATAATTTGGAAATATAGTTTGTAGCAAAAGTTTTTACCTCTAAACGATCAAAGGAGAGCTAACCTCAAACTAACTTCTGAGAGAATCGCATGATGTATCGAATTTCCTACAGCATGCTCTGTCGTATATACATAATACACAATATAATATCTTAATATCCAACTAAATCTTTTGAAAGATCGGCGTAAACTCTCTCAATTCCGAATTCAAACTGAAAGCTAACCTCAAATTCTGAATCTTTACATTAGAAATATTGCATGGTTACAGTTCTTTATACAATATCCACATTCATATCCACCGCTCATATTCATATCCATATTTATATCTATATTCACATCAATATTCATGCCCATATCAATAACGGTACTAACTGCATCGTAACTGCATTGCAGGAGCATTTCTATTGACACCATCGTATGAACTATCCATGGAACGAGCCGCATTGATATGCGAGAAGATGAGTTTCAAGGGTTGCTTCAGCTTGACCAAAACGGCAACTGGAATTCTATTTAAATTCTCACATCCAGATGATTATCAGGCGGTGTTCAAGAAGGGATTCCACAAGGTGACCGGAGCGCGCTTCTATCGGAAAGTAAGTGAAAGACCAAATACTCTTGCTTATGCCTAAATATGTAGATATCATATGTATAGCTATCTCTCTCGCACTCACTCTATCTCACACACAATCACTCTCTCTCTCTCACTCTCTCTCTGTCTTTTTATAGCGAAATAGTTCATTTGTATATACACTCTACCTCCCTGACTCCCTCAAGAAAAAGAAAGTCTTATATATGATAAAATTCTCCCTCATAGCTTATCTCGGTCTGTGTCTTTCTCACTTGCTATCATTCTCTCTCTGCTTCTATCTCTCTCTCTATCTTTCTCTCTCTCTCTCTCTCTCTCTCTCTCTCTCTCTCTCTCTCTCTCTCTC
>NW_022046239.1:41401-52502 GCF_001654015.2 Drosophila navojoa | reverse complement strand
CACGCCTCCTTCTGCCTGTTACATACATTTCAACAAAACTATTATACCCTGATTTCCCATTTTCAATGGGTTCAGGGTATACAAAAAAAAAAAAACCCATACATTTTCAACTTGCGTGTGTCAAAGGTTTGTCTGATAATCAACAACAGCCAGAATAACAACAACTAGTGCAATTGAAATAAGAATCATTATTAATACATACATACATATGTATCAATGAAGGCACGGCCAATGCAGTCCATCATTGTGAGCGAAGCGAGTTGCCATCATGTTCGGCATAGAGATTCATTATAATTACATGTTTGCCCCATGACAAATGGCAAATAGCACAGCGCACAACACACGAACACACACACACACACACAACAGTGTTCAGCAACTATAACGGTTCATTTTTTTGAAAACCCCAACAGCATTTTGTATTAGTTGGTAACAGTTTATACATTATTGATATTCGCATAGCATCAATTTCGTTGGAGTATAATCAAACATATATATAAACACAGAATATAATACTCAAATTCGATTACAGTCTTATTAGTTAATTAAAATTGTATTTTGTTTACTTTGAGAGTTACAACATGATTTCAATATATTTTATCTAAATATATATCTATCTAAAAGCCTTTGAGCTGCCAAGAGTTGTTCAAATTAATGCATCAATATGTATGTATATATGTATGTATTTGGTATATATACTCATATATTTAAATACATATGCATATACTTGTTTTATTCTTTTCATTTTTTATTCGCATGTCAGAGTAATAAAATATATATTTATAGATCTCACTTTGATCACGTTAAATGAGCTTCGCTCGTGACTGAAGCACAGCCATTTGGTATATAGATCAGCTTAAAACTTCGTTGATTGGGACTATATATTTGCACAAATAATATATATGTATATAAATCTTTTATTATATCTTTACTGAAATCTAGTCAATTTGATTCAAAAGTCTTTAGTTGTCTTTGAATAACATTTGTTTTTTTTTTTATTTCATTATTAATCATTTCAAAAATACGAATAAATTTTATATGGGATACTTTATTTTCATGTTTTGGTATTTTACCCATGGACTTGTATATAATACCACTAACACCAAATATATACATATATAATATAATTATATAATATATATTTCAATATATTCTTTGAAATTTCATCACATGTTTTGTTTTCATTTGATATCATGGAGCTTTAATTATGTTCTGATTCTACTTCGCCAAGTTTTGAAGAGCCCAAGTTTAGAGATAACTCTGTAAGCACTGAAATTGCCGGTGATATGAAAGATAATTTGTTAATTTGCTAAAACTTGTACTACAAATGTAGCACATATTCGTATCTTTGGTTTTGTATTCTTCTTCTTTTAGTTAGCTCTGTTTTTGTTCTACGGAATTACGTTATCAATTGAGTGTTAGATAAACCATATTGAAGCACTTTGGTACGGTATGGAAAGTTCCGATTAATTCGTCTTTTTTTTTTTTTTGTCAAATATGAGTGAGCAATTAGAAGCATTTCAAGAAAGGTCAGTTTTAGATTGGCAAGAAACCAAGTTAAATTTCAAAGAAATCGTGAAATTTCCATACGATTTTTGACTTTATCCTCGAAATATTATTCAATTGCTGGCTCGCCATAGCACTGACGTTATTATTCTGCATTGTTGTAGATAGGTTAATTGGTTTGGTGATAATGAATATGCACGGATGGCACGCAACGGCAAAGACAAATCGCCATTGAGTAAAATTCATTGGAATTCAAATGGAATCGCTGCGCAATATTATCTGGGAATTAAACAAAACATTTTGAGTAATTGGCCTACTTAATAAGAATTCAAATTATAATCCAATTTGATTTCGTTTCTTTATATTTTTGGGTTTTTATTTTTATTTTTATTTTATTTATTTTTTTAAATCTAATCTTTGTTTGACTTGATGCTCTTAGTTCTCTTCATGTCTAGCTGGCCGCACCAATCTCTTGCCCTCATCTTATTCTATACTTGACATTACATGCACAATCCAGTATCCGTAAAAAGAAAATCTTTAGATTCATCACTTCAATATCTAACTCTGCTGCAGATCAGTTCGATTGCCGATCGATTGAGGAGCGTTCCGTTGAAGATGGGGCTGATGTCGCCCAGAAGCGTGAGCGCAAGTCGAAGTAATTGTATCAGCTTCACCCTGCTGCTGTTTGGTCTCATCCTGTGCGTTCTGCCACACTTGGAAGCACTCGAAGGTGTTCAAATTGAGTTACTTTTTCTTTGGGTTAAAGGTCGCATATTGAACCCGATCTCTGTTTGCAGAGGGCGATCCATGCACGCTGAAGGGCAATCTGGCAGGTATTTGCCAGGGGTCCTCCAAATGCGTGCCGCGCATCAATAAGTACATCGAAACGAAGAGATTGACGCCCAGTGATATACCCAGCTGTGGCCTGAGCACCCGGGAGGAGATCGTCTGCTGTCCTGTCGCCGAATGCTGCGGAGATGATCAGCGGTAAGAGAGAGGGAGAGATAGAGAGAGGGTGGGTGTGTTTAATAATGGATGGGAACTTGTTTTTTGTTGCTTTTGTTATTGTCCGGCCCCCCCAAAGCTATGTGATCCACGTTGTTGCTCGTTCCATAATCTTAGCCACTCAAGAAACCGGGGCTCTAACCTTGTTTAATCTAATTTACGTGCAGCCCAAGTAGCAGCTCAGTGAATGATTTGCCAACACGGAAACCGGACAACGCAGAGCACGCTTGGCACAATGTAGATTCTCGTGGTAGTGTCGAATCGACCACAGGACGATCAACGCCTAAAACTGACAACTCGAATTTATGGAAACTGAAACTGGATCCCGATTCGCCCTATTTTGATTTTAGCCAAATGATGAGCGGGAGCCAATTGCCAAACACAGTGCCCGGGGATAGGGCTGACAATACAATCAATGAAAATGTAGCAGGAGGAGGATCTCATATTTCAATTGCGCACAATGCTGCAGAGAGTCAGCCATTTCCTACAAGGGATCCGCGACCAATACAAAGCGCATCTCCTCCACATGTATTTGAGCCTGTACATTATCCCACCAGAGAGCCAAGAATAATAAACAGACCGTTTCCGCATGAACACCCAAGGAGGATCATGCCATGGACAAGTCCTAGCCAACAGCCCATTGAATGGCCAGGATCAAATTCAAATACTGCGACCAATCAGCAACCAATCTGGCAGCCTCTTCCAGAATATCCTGCGCCCTATAAGGAAACCCAAATGCCCCAGAGCAATAGCAATAATGAATGGAATTGGTTTGTGACAGATGCATTTATGCATTTATGATATTGAACATGGATTGCCACTAATCTCTAGTACCTGAAATAGTCAGCGCACTAAACCTTTGTCTCGTTCCTTTTTCTTCCAGGCAAGAGAGCACGTCGAGATCTCCTCTTCCGCCCGCTCCCTCGCCCCGAACTGATGTACCGCGGCCAGCTGTGCAAGGTGTGTATTTGAGGGGGCTGCCTGACTCCTCTTAAATGTTCGAATGGATGTTAGGAATAACAGACTAGACAGTCCTAGGAAGATTCATTATCTCTATCAGTTTAAATTGGTTGATAACTGTCGGCATTCCATCCATTCCATTCTGTTTAAATGAAAATCCTAGAGAAACGAGTGTATAAATCTGCTTAATATCTTCCGCAGCATGTCGGGCGATCGAAACACGTCAACTGGAGTACGGCTTAACCGAGCACATCTTGGATGGCATTGCGGTGGACCCAGGCTATTATCCGCATATGGCAGCAATAGCGTTTAGTGAGTTTGATAACATTGTATTTGGTTGCGGTGGCTCGCTGATCTCAACTCGGCATGTCCTGACGGCGGCTCATTGCGTCAACGATCCGAATAAAATACCCCTATTCGCGCGCCTTGGAACGGTGAATATTGATAACGTGAGCGAACACCGTCAGGACATTAACATAACGGTACGTGGCACGCCTACATGCTAAGCATGCATTACATTGACATCGAACTCTCGCCGCCAACAACAGACGAACATCAACATACATCCGGAATATGTTAGCACCAGCAAGTACAATGACATCGCCATACTGGAGCTGGCCGAGGAGGTCAGGCTGACCAATCATACATATCCGGCGTGCCTGGAAACGGAGCTATTCGATCCGCCATCGAACGCGAGCATCTTTGTGGCAGGCTGGGGCATAATGAATACGACCAGTATGTTATCATTGGATCGGGTTAGTTCAGACTGATTACTATTACTAAATTTGTGCAGCTCGCCGAACTTCGAAAATATTGCTGCGTGCCCCACTCACCGTGGTGCCGCTGGCCCAGTGCAACGAAAGCTTTGCCGCGCAGCCGCTCAGCCAACGATATCTGGACAAGGGCATCATCAATACGCTGCTGTGTGCGGCGGATTTAATAAAGGGCACGAAGGATGCCTGCCAGGGCGACTCCGGTGGCCCCTTGGTGCTGGAGCGCGACAAAGAGAACAATAAATACAGCGTCATGGGTGTCATATCGTCGGGCTTTGGCTGTGCCACAATCACGCCGGGCCTGTACACGCGTGTCGCATCCTATTTGGACTACATCGAAGGCATTGTGTGGCCAAATGGGTTTGTATGACAGTACTGATATCAATGGATCCTCAATGTGTGTATAAAAATAAATTCTAAGTATATCGATTTTAAATACAAAGCTCATATATTATTTAGTGGTCGAAGAATATAACTATTTTCTTTATAACATATAGTGAGAATGGGATGCCTTTGCGGAGCGGTGTGGATCGCCATTGGTTGTGGTCTACGCAAAGCAAAATATTCATTCTTCGGCAGGCTGATGTTAAATTTAGTATTTTTTCTTAGAAAAAAGAAAATAAAATAAACAAAATAATTAAAATTAATAAATAATAATAATAAAAAGTAAATAAAATATTAATAATAAAAAAGGATTTAATGATGCGGAACATGATTTTATTATATTTTAGGTAAAACAAATCTACTCAAAAATTGTAGAAATATGGTTTAAATGTCACAGAAAATATTTAGAATTTTTTTAATTTTAGTTAATTTATAAATATTTGATTTCAATTTAAATCAACTTCAAAATTGTTTAATTACTAGTTCCGGTTGCTTGACCAGTTCCTTATTAGCGCGCTCTCTGCCATCCACATATTTACGTAAACAGAGCAACTGTCATGAAAGTCATGCCCCACTTGCTCGCTCAGTCAAGCTCTCTCTCGCTCTGTACGAATCTCTCTCAATCTCTCACCGAGTTGCACTGTACCGCACAGCATTGCCAGCAGCAATAAACAGGATAGCCGAAGCTTTAAGCTTTTACGATTACAGAGCTTTTTGGTGTTTTGTTTTTTCTTCTGACATTGAATGAAACAGCCGTGTTTTGGCCGTTACAAAACGCCGCTGCCGGAAAAGCAGCTGACGCCGTCGCTGCTGCTCCTTTAGCTTGGCCGCCCGATACCATCGTTCCACTGTCCCACTCTCCCATTCTCCCATTCTCCCACTGTCCCATTCTCTTACTCTGCCAGCGCTCGTCGCTACCCACACGCATTTCGTAGCGGCAACAACTGTTTCAGCTGCTTCTTAAATGCTGCTGCTGTCGCTGCGGACGCCTCAGTTGGTCGCGGGACTGCGTTGCCGTTAGTTCGTGCCCAGCATTTTGGAAGCGAACGGAACAGCCTTTTAGACGGTGCTCCATACAAAACATTTATTTTTTTTCTAGTGCTATTTGGCAGTTACTGTTGCCGTTGCTGTTGCTCCTGTTGTTGTTCTTGTTGTTGTTGTCATCCGTTGCTGTTGCGCCGTGCAGCATGCAACGCTTTTGGCGCGCCTAGTTTGAAAATTATTGTTAACCGTTGTGTAAATTGTGTGCGGCTCCGGTGTGACAAATGTAAGTCTTGTACTCTGTGTTGTTGTTGTTGTTGTTGTGTGTTGCACGTTCCTTATCAGCCGTCGCATATTGACGCATTAATCACAAGCTGGGAAATTGATTCCAATTGCGCATCTGCTGCCTCGATAAGCATCATAAACAATAATAAAAAAAATAAAAATGAAATAGAAAAAAACTAAATGAAAAGAAAAATAAATAAATATATAATAATAACAAAAACCTGTCCAGCAGTAGCCCATGCCAATCGGGCAACGTGTGCCACGATAAGAGAACAGTGGACAACAGGTGCTCCACAATCTAAATACCAAATATCACATTAATCCCCCATTCAGCTTAATTGTTACATACGAAATATACTGTACATATTATTTATAGAGCTGGTCCTGAAAAAGAAGTCTTTAAACTTCTAAAAAGCCGACTATTAAATGGAGTTTAAATGCAACTAGAAAAAGAAATTTTTTGGAGTTTTTTCTTGGCATTTAAAATTGTGTTTTATTAACATATTTGTCTTCTTATTTATTTATTTATTTGTTTTTTAGATATTTTCATTAATTTTTATTTTAAATTCAATTTATTCAAATTAAATTTTTACATTAGTTTAAATTGTACAATTTGCTGTTATTTTTCAAATATATAATTTCTTATCAGATAGGTATTTTGCTTTATCTTATATTAGAAATTCCTGAAAAATTCATAATTTTTGTTTTGGTTTTTTTTTTTTTTTTTTTTTTTTTTATAAATAGGTTAATTATAAATTCGTATTGGTCACATGACAGAAAGGAAACATTGATTAATTCCCCCCTAAAAATTTTTACTTTTGGTAAAGCTCATGGCATTTTTCTTATTTCAAACATGCTAGAAACAATAAAAAAAAAAAAATAAATAAAATAAAAGACTAGCTTTAAGTACTCTTTAATCTCTTTTAAGGCCCGTCACTTAATCTCATATTTAAATTGAAAACGAACAATATAATTTCAAAATCTATTAAATCCAACAAAATCAATTGAAGCTTTAAGTTGATTTTAATAGTCTTTGATGTAATTCTATATTGATGGAGTCTCATTAATTTGATGGCAAATTTAACTGTCTTATCGGTCAAGCTGACAATTCGAGCGATATTTGTGCTCGAATTCCGTTTGATAAATTGCCAGGCAATGCGAGAATTTTCACGGTCAGTCGGTCAATCAATTAGACATTATCGAGTGCATTTTAAAGCAATTTGTTGCCAATGCGTGGTGGGCGTGATGTTGGGGGCGTGATTATACGGTGAAAACTGTTGCTATTATTGCCCATGTGGGGCTGGTGGTGTGTGTGTGTGGGTGGATCTCACGAATTTCGCTGCTGGCGTTTGGTTAGAAAATGTGGCTATAAATGTGACACTAAGTTAATAAATTTATGGCCAAAACACACCCAACTGATATGCTTGCTATGTGTATAAGTGTGTATAAGTGTGTGTGTGTGTGATTGTTGTTTGCTGCTAATTTTTGTTCTCTTTGTCCATGTGTGCGCGGCTTTGACACGACACCGTTGCGGACATCAGCAAGGCGAATGCCAAAAAGTCGAGAATTGTCTGCATGTGTGTGTGTGTCTGTGTGTGTGTGTGTGACGTTGGCATATTAATAATATTTTTATTGGCCGCTTATTTGCCTTTAGTGGCCGAGCTGTGTCTGCCTCCGTGTGTGCGCGCGCTAAATACTGGACTAATTTGGGGCTGGCAAACACAATCGCCCACAAAGTTGTGACCTCCTTTAATTAATAAATGTGCGCGCCGATAACACAAAACAAGGAATGCTTAATAAAATCAAAAAGCATGCAAAAAAAACAAAACAAAACAAAACAAAACGTTAATTATATAAAGGAAGAAAAATCAATTTTCCCAGCATTTTTTTTTTTATTATTTTTTTTTTTTTTTTGGGGCAGGTCTTAGATGTTGTTTATGATGTGCCTCAGTTTGAGTCAGCTGTTTATAATGTATGGATTTCTATAAAAGCCAATGGCAAGGACCGATCTCATTGAATATGCATGTGCTTCAAGGAAATTTAGCTGAAAGCACTCGCAGGTGTCAGGATCTGCGTCTCCTCGCGCTTAGTCTGACAAATTGCATATCAAATATTCATAATTTATTGGTGATTTTTTTCATTCTCTTTTTAATGGAAACAAGCACAGCTGCTGGCTGACTGCGGCCCTTGATTATGAGCGGTCGTAGTCGATGGCGTAATGCTCGTTCAAAGTTCATTTAGAGCTGGCAACAGGCTTGAAATGCGTTAATTTATATACATTGGTGTATATATCAGAGCTATGCTTCACAAAAGAGTCTAGACGCAAAACAATTTGCATTTGGTTCTGGCTGATAATCGAAATAATGTTTTACATGTTGTATAGAGTTATATATTACTATGGCAATCATAATCATTAGCAGGCACATCAAAGGAATACGAGAATTTTTGTCGACTTATATTTACTTTAGCTGAGCGCTCAAAAGTATGCTACACTTATTAGCTATACTAATTTTATTTTATTTTATTTAATTATTTATTTTTTGTATGCATATTAAAGCCATAAAGGTTACTCCAGTAGCCCTTTGGTGGGTTTCTTATCTAATTACGATTTATATATATTTAATGTTTAGTATATTAATCTCAATCTCAAGGAAATTGATTAAAGTTTGAAGGCAATTGAAACCGGCATATGTTAGTATGAGAGCGATTATAATGCCGTCGGAATTCTATAGAATTTCAGCTTACATAGTTTCTTCATTATCTAAAAGCAAAGCATACAAAGTTTTAATTGTCCTACAGCAATATACACGAAATTCAAATGAATTGAGAGTTTCTATAATTATCAAACTACTATGAGCTCTGTTGAGCAAAAGGTTCGACTGCAAAGACTAAGCACAGGTATTTGCACTGGTACAGTCGAAATACTTGCTATAAAGGAAGTAGAAATGCAACAAAGAAAACACAAGATGTAAAGTGAAATTGCATTTACTTTAGCAATGCGCTCAAAAGTATGCTACACATTTTACATTTTCGATTTGCAAAGCCTTGACTCGAAAACAATGGGCTCGTCTTATAGCTACAACAATTAGATGTATAGCTAAAACTAAAGCTTGAAATGAAATAGTTGCAAATTCAAAAAACATTTAATTGAAAATGTGGAATGTTTCAATTGTTCTAGAGCAACAGACTGAAAATGTGCAAAACTTTGATATGGAGAAATTTATTAAATCACGTTTGCTCTAGACATGTGCTGCTACAAATACGGCTTTCATTGTGGCTCCTGGTAGCTGTGTGGCCTTTGGAGAATTTCAGCCAAGGTTGACGAGCTTTTAGAGACAATTAGCTAGGAATGTAGTTGGTCGACTCGTTGCTGTTGTGTGGATAAGGGGCAATAGATACAGTTTTAATTCCAGGCAGAGCAAATATTGTCAGAAATTAATAGTGCCAGTGCTACACAAACAAAGGCACAAAGGTGATGTCTACATACATATATATATATATATATATATGTATGTGGCTATCTACAGTTGTTGCTATGTATATGTATATGTGGTACATTAAGTAAACCCCTCTCTGCATACAGCTAAAACTCCAAAGCCGACTTAAGCAGAGATTTGCCGCAGATACTTTGATGCCGCTTTGAGGAATGCAGCAATAAAAATGCCCGAGCAGAACGAGGGCCGATGCTCCAGCGTAAGCGGCTAATAGCGTTAGTTACTTAGTGGAGTCATTTGACCAGCCCGACGATGGAGCTCAGAGACACACCCGGCTGGCAAAATGTGTGAGAGTGTTAGTGTGTGATTGTAATGCACATAAATTTACAGAAGTTCATTTTTGTGTAGCGCGTAAATCTTTACACAAATCTCTCATTTCGCCGGGTCATATGAGGCCCGAAAAAGAGAAACAATACAAGTCATAGTGCCTCGGTGGGGAGTTATCGACTAGCCGATGACCTGGCCATCAAATGGCAGTCAATTGGGAGATGTGTTATGTTGAGCTATAGGACATTGTTAATGAATCTGTGGATTACTTCTTATTATAGACTTATATCTAAATTGAGTATCACATACAGTTACATGCAATGTGTGAGAGTCAGTGCTGCCCCTGGCATTGCTTACAGGGTATACAACAAAATCACTGCATACAAAATCGCTTGAAGGAAACGAAAAGATAAACAAAGCATAACGGTAATACACACACACACACACAGTCGAATGGAAGGAAAAAACAAATTACATATATGTGTACATGCATGCATGCATATATACACACATTCAGCCATATATGTATGTGTATGCGTAGCGTATATTATACCCTCATATGGCACTTAACGGAGCTGTGGAAGTCGGGACCAGGCGATGTTAGACATAATTTCGTTTTCGTTTTTGGTGCTTTTTTTTCCTTTTCTTGAGCTCAGGGTCTGTCACTTTTTAGCTATATGTATCTGTTGTGTGTGTGAGATTGTGTGTGCTTGTCTTGGGTTGAAAGGTCGTTGACAATGGTGAAACAACTGAAAATTTATGGTTCAACATTAAGGAAATTTAATCGATTCGTTGCAGCACGTGGTTGAACCATTTAGCCCCTCGCCCCTAGCCCCACACCTCCCACACTCAGTCCCTATTCAAATGCGTCATGAGAGACAGCGTGGCATTCGTGCCGTTGCCTGCATAGGTAGGACTATTACGATTACATAGACATCAAGGTAGTTTCAAGCCTGGAACCCTCTGTCTCTCGCCCACGCCCACGCCCATACCCACTCTGCCGTTGCCGTTGCCATTGCTGGCAGAGCACGCGTCATAAAAACCTTCTCATATGTATGCCCACGTCTACCTTATGAAAATTTCCTTAATGAAAAAAACATTCATTAAATTTAATTGGCCAAGTGAAATTGTGAATACTCTGCGAGGCTCTAGTAAATTGAAAGCTATTGTGAATTATACAATTATGCTCAGCTCTCAGTTTTGCTTCACCTACTGCTGTCTTCACATAGCTCGTGCGTCGTTTTCCAACACTGTTGCTAGTGATCTAAGGTATCTACGGATCTATAAATAAAATCCATTGGAATTTTTTGTTATGCCTAGATACCGTTATCAATAACTGTCCTAACTAGGCTTAGCAATGCATGATAAATCATATACATACATGATACATGATAAATCATATATATATATATATATATATATATATATATATATATATATATATAT
>NW_022046239.1:21017-41391 GCF_001654015.2 Drosophila navojoa | reverse complement strand
TATATATATATAGAGAGAGAGAGAGAGAGAGAGACTAACAAACAGTTAGCGACGGGTACTGTACCCGGTGGGTTAGGGTATTCGTACATGTGTTTACATTCACAAAAAGTAAACTGAGTGAAAAGTTTGGCCAGTGGAAGTTTTTTTTTTTTGCTGTGCGTGTGTAAATTATTTTTGATCTGGTTTGTTGTTGTTGCTGCTGCAATTTAAATGCCTGTTGCTGTGGCTGTCAATTAAAAATATTGTTAATGGTCTTGCTGCTGCTCCTGCTGCTGCTGCTGCTTCAGCTCCTGCTGCTGCTGCTGCTGCTCCTGCTGTTGTAATAAAGTTTTCCACGTCCATAAAAAAGACTTTGAAAACAATTCGGAATTGAATATGGAAATGAAGAGAGCGGATAAAGCTATATTCGCTTGTTTTACTTAATCTATTATTTATTTTAATTATTATTATCGCACATTGCGAATGCCATTTTCAATAAATAAACTTGTTAATGTCTGCTCTAGATGAAACAGAATAATCAAATAAAAACACATATTAAAAAAAAATACATGCATACATATATTAAAAATTTATTTTGATTAACTAGAGAAGCGGAAGTTTAATATTATTTTAAAGTTTATATTCATTTTTTGTCATGCATTGTCACGATTGAAAAAGTGCACTAGTCGGTAGTGCTCGACTAGTAGATACCCTGCATTGTTGACTGTTTGTATACCTGCATATATGCATAGATAAAAGCACCTTCACACACTCACACACACACACACATCGTTTATTGCGCACTTCATGCAGCTCCAGCGCATGCAGCATTATTATGGAAAATTAATTATTGAGTAACTCTTGTTCTAGATGCACTTTCGTTCTTAATGAAATTTTCACTGCATAATAACGGCATCCGCATGAGCGTGCGGCAAGTGCCAAAGTTTTGCCGTCATATGATATATGAAATATCAAATATGATATTATTTTTTAATTAGGTTCAGGTGTCCATCGAAATATTCGTAATGTGTGCACTCATCATGGGAATCTAAAGAGTATATTTCAGAGTAACTTATGTGATATTCATATTGTATTACGCTCAATATATCGAATCGAATGGCTGAAATCGATCAATAATTTTGAATTGAGTTGGGAATTTATTGGCATTTTTTACGTATGTTTAATTGGAATATAGATTTAACACTTCAGATCTTTGTTTTTGTTTTTATTTTTCAATTCAATATTTTTTAGCTTTTTTTATATGCACTCAGACTGAAGCGAATACGTATTAAATCTAGACTGATTTATTCCCACTATATTCGAGTTTCGTTTCAAGTCCAATTCCCATAGCACTTAAATGTAATTTAAATATAAAATGTGTCACATCTGAGTACATTTCTCAAGGAGCTGCAGACGTGAAAACAAATCTAATCATAATTTATTTAGCTTTCGTAATTAAGTTTATGCCATTTGCCTCTAGCGAAAACTATGCCATGAGATGTTGCAAAGACTTGTAATAAATAGATTTATGTGTGTGTGTGTGTGTGTGTGTGTGTGTGTGTATATTATGTAAATATCTAAATGCCAGCAATTGAGGCACTCTGGCAGCCATTCGTCAGCTGTGTGGCCAATGCGGACAGTGCGAGGACATTGAGTGTAAGGAGTGAAAGGACTCTCGGATGTTAATCATCAGTTGGCTTATTAGATTGGTGCGCAGACTGGCGCGTGGAAGTGTTGAGTGCTGCCATTTGCAAAACAGTGAGTGCCAAAATATATCGCACATCGAACGACAAAGCGGCTAACGGCAGCTTGTCAGCTAATAGAGCCAAAATTAGCAACGCTAATTAAATTAGTCGCATGGCAGCTACGACAGCAGCCCGCCAAGCCGAGCCATGCTCCTCATGCCATCTCAGTTTCATTTAGCATCTTAGCTGCTCCCGCTCCCTTTCACCCTGCCGCTGGAGCACTCGACGCAGCTGAGCCTGAGCTGCTTCTGGCTGGTTGGCAATTAGCCTGTAGCCTTGCTTCAATTTCAAGCCTTTTCAAATTTTAGGCGTCCGCAAATCGTTTGCTTTTACTTATGCTTTCGCTCGCTCTCTCTCTCTCTTACTCTTCTCTGGCATTCTAATTCAAATGAACTCATTAAACTTAATGAATAACAGCGTTGTGGCATTAAAAAATGATGGCAGCCAGCCATTTGATGGGCTTAAAACTGATGCCGAAGCCGCGACACAAAGTCAACTCATATTGAGACCCAGATGCAGCTGTTCCCAAAAACCGAAACGCCGAAAATGAACTCTTCATTATAATTTTAATTAACAGAGAGCATTTTGTATTTGCAGTCCTTGGTGACATTTTCACATATGCAATATTTGCATATTTTTGCAATGAGTTTGGTTTTTGTTGTTGGCGAAATTGCGTTGAATGCTTATTTGAAAACATTTAGCAAGCAACAACAATAGCAACAACAACAACAACAACAGTTATCGCCCATAGCTGCTTTTATCACTTACAAAACTGTTTGTTTCGCGCACACCCAACTGGGCGTGACTATAACGCCTCCATTTGGGGCACGTCTTGCGCAGGTGTAAATTTCAACCACAAGCGCTCCCTCACCACACACCCCTCTCGCCCGGGGAAGCCATCGAGATGGTCGCACGCGCTGACTGTTTTCAATTGTGCGACAGCAGCGACTTTAACTTCATCAATAGTCGACGCACGCCTAAGATGGGCTGAGGAAATGGGTTTAGAATTGGGAATGGGAATGTCAATGGGACAACGAGTTGGGGTTGGGGTTGGGGTTGGGGAGCTGGCGCTGGGGCTGGGCATGACGCCTCAGAAGGGTTGTCCAATTTGGCTGCTCTGGCAGCCCTACAGCTGTTGTTGCTGCTCAATATTTCATTTTCGGCTGCCTACTTGAGCACTTCAAACGCATCAAAAGCGAATTTCGTAGAACACTTTCCGGTACGGCCACCGAACTAAGTGAAACCTCACGCAACTCATTTTCTTGAGGAATACCAGACGAGCGCTGAACTGAAATTTAAATGGATTGATATAGTAGTCCCACATGTGTGTGTGTGTGTGTGTGTGTGTGTGTATGTGTATGTGGGTGTGTCTGCAGATATATTCATTAAGTCTGAACGCTGCTCTTCTCGGAAAATATGCCAGGCTCTTGATTGCCTTTTCTGATTACGAGAAGCGGATTAGTGGAGCAAAATTTCGGTAAACTCGAAGTAAATTTCGAAGCCTTACAAGTTCAAATTCATTGCGATTAGACACAAACGGCGAAAAACAAACATGAAATTATAAAAATAAAACAATTTTTGAAATTGAATTAATTTTCCTTTATAATTTTACAATGAAAAAAAAGTAAATCAAAAATAAGAAGAAAAAATAAAAGAAAATAAATAATGAAAAAAAAAAAATAATAATAATAATACAAAATAAATAAAATAATATTTGTTCCTAATTTTTTTTGTGCTATTTACTTTTTAATAAAATATATACACATATTTTTTTATTTTTTAATTTTTTGAAGCCGAAATATTAATTCATATATTAAAATTTTCACAACAAAAATTTTACTTACAATAATTTAAATCTTTTATGGTTTGCAATTTTTATATATTGTAAGGCTTTCAAAATATGTAAAATTTAAATTTACAGCAAATGAAGAAAATATTCATAAACTGTTCTGTTTTGGCCAAGTTAAGGCTTAGAGCTTTGGCTGGCTTTAAAATTGTTGTTGACAACATGCATTGAGCTAAATCCGCTTAGGCAGAAATTATGCGCTTATGCAATGAAGTATGTCTTAGATTATTTATTTCTGTATCTCTCTATATATATTTTTAGTAAATTAATTCGATGCGATCTTTAAATTTTAGTGTCTTTTCAATTTTCAGGCAATTTTATTTAAATTAAATTATTTTCAAGGCCTTGAAAGACGAACAGAATACACACAGTTTGGGGGAATAAATGTTTACAGATAAATGATAATAGGAAATTTGATAGATTTTAAGTTGAATTCCGCTTCAGTAGCTCTTGAGAGTGTTGACATCTGAGTCTTTTCCCTAGACGCCTAGCTGGGCTGTTTGGGTGAGCGTCTAGTGTCTCGTTGGCGTATTTATTTAAAGTTTTCTAATAGCAGAATTAAAGACTTGTTTACTAGAAGATTCTCTTTCTTCACTATACAATACAAGTGCGAATCTCTGGCTGCTCCAGACGCTGTTCGCTGTCAGCCTGTCATGTGTCGGTGGCAATGATTATGTAATTTGCACATAATGCATACGTAGCGTCTGCTTTAAAATGAATATGTAAGGGAAATTAAAAACCCTAGCACCTACTGTGGGTGCCTTTTCTTTTTTCGTTGTTGTTATTTTATTATAGAGAGTGTAGCTGTCGCTGTTGCTGTTGCCATCGTTGCCATCGTTAATTTGGCGACGCATTTCGCACTCTGTCTCAGACTTGAAATGGGCGCACTTCAATTTTAATGGCAATTTATTAGGCAACATCCTCACTTTTGCCTTTGCCTGGCAATTAATTCGGCGCATTTATTATGTCGCGCCTCTTTTTAATCTGACAAATTGGTGACTTATATACCCGGTCCTAGTACATGAGCGCAGCAGATAAAATTTAAATGAGATTGCAGAACACCATCCTCCTGCTGCGTCCTTGTTTCGCATAACCCATGATACAAAAACAGCAAAAAATTATTTAAAAAAAAAAACAACAACAACAACAAAATAAAATGCGCGCTGGGAGCTTTTGTTATTGTTGCCGCCTGACCCCAAAAATGCAAATGTGTTCGGCATTCATCGTTTTACGGCCCAAAACACAAAAGCGTAAACAAACCAACAGCCCATACAAAAAGTATTCGCACCGTTTGCGTACATAAATGTCTGAGCCGCTAGCATCTTCAGCTCGCCTGCCCGCCCGCCGCAGTCCCACTAAGTTCAAGGATATCGAAGCGTCAGCGCATTGAAAACAAGCAGCGAGCAGCGAGCGGCGCTACGAGCTGGAAACCGAGTCAAGGTAACTTAGCACCCAGGTCAAAAGCCAAGCGCACAGTCACTAAACTCGGCTCTGAATCACTCACTCTGGCAAGCGCCCAGTCAGATTGTCACTCACTCACAGCAGACAATGCAAGCTGAAGCTAAAGGGTAGGACAGCGATCAAATACTCTTTAGTTGGGCTCCTAGAAAAGTTCAAAGTTTTCTACTCTCTGCATTCCTCTAGCTGATGTGCTTATTGACATTCGTGAGATGTCATGCCACAATTATGCAACTAAATAATGTAAGCACGCTGCGCTACCATTACAATGTCTTTCACTTAACAGGGATATGCACTGTTAACAAGAGCTAAAATAGTTAAGCTTGATAAATGTATCATTGCAATACAGCATCAGATTAATACAGATTATTCCTTAGCATCCTCTTGATTGTACAGAATTTTATTTACTTAACACAAGTTCACTATCGTGTATGGTACAGAATATTAAGTGCTTATTATATGTTCTCACACATTCTACAGAATGTTACGTAGCATAGATACACGAAAAAAAAGTACTTAAATGAATTTCACTTAACATATGATGACTATAATATATTCTATAGAATTTTATTTAACATATGTTAACTATAATACATTGACAGAATGTTACTCACTTAACATAGGTTCACTAAAAAGTATTTAAATGAATTTCATTTAACATATGATAACTAAAATATATTCAACTGCATTTTACTCAACATATGTTAACTACAAAACATTGTACAGAATATTACGTACTTCGCATACGTTCACTAATAGGTATTCAACAGCAATTCATTTAACATATGTTAACCATAATACATTGTACAGAATCTTACTAAGCATAGGTTCATTAAATATTCAACGGACATTTACTTAACATATGTTAACTATAACTATAATATTCTATAGAACTATACTACATTGTTAACTAGTTAACATATTTACAATAATAAATTGTACAGAAACTATGATTTCACAATCATATATTGTATTGAATGTCCTTTAACATAAACAATCATGTATTGTATATCATGCTACCTATTTAACATATGTTGCCTATCATCTATTATATAGGATTATGGGTTGTTGTACCGAATGTTAATTATCTAACATACGTTTACTTTATGTTGTTATGTTGACTGCCCAAAAATTTTGTAAGTTTTGCAGTTATGTGAAGCCTTATAATTTTTATTCAATTCATTGAATTTGTTTTGCGGTTGACCCGCTTAATAATTCCGTCGATTACTGAGAGTCGGGAAGTCATTGTTACTTTTGGATTCCTGCTGGGCATAAACTTGGTTCACTTGCATTGTTCAGACCAACTCGACTGGTTTCCCAGCTGGCTGTAAGGCTACCAGCTGTCAGAGATTTCAAAAATCAAATTTCGAGCGATAGCATAGAGCGACGTATGCAAATGAATTGGCGAGCATGTGGGCCAACCATTTGGCTTAGATTGGGATTCGTGCAGCGGCAGACATAATCAATGGGCTCGCCTCTGGAGACGGGTCGGCAGCAATTAGTGGTAGCCACTGCCCCATGAGATTGCCAGGCATTTCAATTTCAATTTCAATTTCTGCGCAAATTCGCAATTAGTCAAGTCTTCTTTCGGGCCTCAGCCATTCGCAGACAGGCGACCCCATTTGGTGCCACTTGCGGCCAGTGCCGCAAATAATCATACGCAACGTTAAACATTTCCAATGGCCAAGAGAAGCCGCAGTCGTTACATTTGAGCTCTCAGTGCTTGGGGCTCTGGCGATTTGATTATGGTCATGTCTTTATCTTCGAGCAAATAGATATAAAACAACAACTGCACTTACACTAGAGACACCAGACCAGCAGACCAGCAGAGCAGCAGTCGCGCGACGAGTCCTGGCCACAGGCCATTGACCAAAATCAATGCAGAGTGTTTGGTATCAGTTCTTCAAAAAGTGTTCGACAGTCAGCTTTCGACAATTTTGTATAAAGCTCATGTCTCTTTGAATTTTTGTTGCTATTGACAATTGCTTGCGGCGTGGGCGGCAATCAATGGGGGGCAGGGGCAGGGGCAGGGGCTGCGTGTTAGTGATTTGTTGAAAATTGCAGCGCGCCCGCAAGTCAATGACCGAAGACGGGCGGCTCGGTCTAGTCGAGCCAAGTAGAAACTGAAGCTATAGAGAAAGCAAGCAAACGAGCGGCCCTCCCATGCGCCACTGCAGCAGTGGGCGTGCCGCAAGGCGTTGCAGCATTGGGCTCAACGGTCGCATAGACATAGAGCCATAGACATGCACAGAGACAGAGACAGAGATAGAGACAGAGACACTGACACAGACATGGCCATAGATACACTTAGACGGAGGCAAACACAAGCGCAGGCCGATGCCAACGCCAGTGCTCTTTGACTGCATACTCGAGTTGAAACTTGTCAATTTGTAGAGGCGCCAGCCCACTGGGCAACCCGCTTCAGCCGGTGCCTTTGCGCTTTTATAGTTTTCTTGTTACTCAATAAAGAAGCAGCATTGCAAAAGCAAAGCAGCAAAATCAAATTAAACGAAAAGCTGCCACAGTGCGGGTAACTAGCGAATGCTCTTACCAAAAGAGTTTAGCTTATCTACTGTTATGATTAAAACCATAAAGAATTGGCTCGCATTCTCTGGTGTTTGTAGAACAATCGCTTGTATTAATAATCGATCATCATTATCAATCAAAAACATTTTCGAATGGCCTTTGGAAAAGTCCGTTGCTTAACTTGTACATATATTGCTCTTAGGCTACGATTATCTGGGAAACTATCGCTAGTATAAATCAAAGACTATCCTCGTCTGCATTAAAAACCAACGAATGTTATGAAGCGAAGATAGATGTCCTAAAAATATGTCTCTGATCTAACGGTGTCTCAAGAGCTATCGGTCATCGATAATCACTATCGGTTCTATAGAAGTATTTTTGCATTAGTCAACTCCTACACTATTTATTGTATACAAATTTTTAATGTACATATAATCAAGTTTCATATAATCTTAAACAGTATATGAAGAACAATCGATAAGCACTATCGACTATCGATAATCACTATCAACACTTTCGAAATACTTTACACCATAGACAATTCATAATCTGTTCATAGTAAATATCTCTTTACGCGAAATTCTAAGTTCATTTAATTGAAAATGATTGCGGACAAGCGGACTCGAACTATCCATGAAAGCATTAATAGACTTCGTGTGTGAGAGTAGAGGAAAAATCAATGCTTAAACTGCTGTGAATGTTGCGAAGCAGTTGATCAGCCATCGGCTTGCAAAATCAATTTCCGCTCAGGGTTTGGCGTTAAGCACAGGCAACAGCCAAGACATAAGCCAACGGGAGCTGGAAGAGGAACGGGAACGGGAAAGGGAAAGGGAACGGGAATAAGAATGAGTTTAAGCACATAAAGGACATGGAAATGGGAAAAGTAATGCGAATGGGAATGAGATTGGGAGTGCGAATAAGTATAAGTATAAGTAACAGAATGAGGATGAGAATGAGAATGAGAATGAGAATGAATGGGAGCACCAGTGTAATTACTTTGAGTGCCATAAATGCTCCAACGGTTGGAGATAACAGAAGTTGAGTGACAGAGGGGCAGAGGGAGGAGCCTGGACGAAAGGTTGGCAAAGTTAGGTTTGTCTGTCTACTTATGCAGAAAAGTATGCAATTATAGCCACGCACCCTATTTGGGCGAAAGGCGGGGCCAAAGCAGCTGGATCGGTTGCACGGAGCAACTGTTGCACTGACACCGACGACGACAATTGCGATGGCTGCTCTGTTGCTCAGTGTGTAAATTGGCTTGATTGGCACTATTAAAATAATTAGCTTGACTTCATACCGTTCCGTCCAGCCCCTCATACCTCACGTGCCCTTGCCAATTTGCATATACCCAGGGGGCGTGGCACACACCTAGCTTCCTTTTAGCATTTGTTTCTCTGTTTTTTTTTTCGCTTTTATTTCGCATACGCTCAAATGAATTAATTGCGCAATTAGGGTAGAGCTTATCTATGAACAAGTGAACCGAACTATATCTGTAATTGGCTACCTCGCCGGCCCACTTCCTCCCCCAGACCGGGGCAACGACTGGCCATTATATCGAAGACTCGTCTACATATGCCCACAGATAGTTACATCTACTGTCCAATAAGAAATACGAGCTTACATACATTACTATACATACATATATACCATATAGAGCCGCAGACAGTGTTACCCAACCGAAATGTATAATTGCCACGCAGCGCGTGTTGAGCTTATTTAACGTACAATTTGCTAAGCACTTTCCCTGGAAATTTACTAAGGTGAGCTGGCGTCTATAAATTAAGATCGCATATCAGCTGGATGAAACAATTCCCGGGCCGTGTGAGACCGAATTGGTATTCGATTGCCAAACAGTTGCTGCCCAACTGTAGCTGCTGAGCCAATGACTTGCAAACTGTTCTAGTTATAAATTTAAATGAATTGCTCGAGCGTGACATGAAAATTCAAACACTTTAGCCAAGGTCAGAGTCGGACAAACTTTATTAGAAGCGGACGGACGAACGGACAGCGTCTGGCATAACCTCTGCACTCTTACAGATTGAGCTAAACTATCGAGAGACGAGATGTCGATAAAGTTTAGACAAACGCACTCACATACAAAAAATAAACAAGTATTTAATAAAGAAACTTGTGACGAGGTGGTTCCTATGGCACCGACGAGCCAGAGCAAAATAAAGTTTCACTGAGAGTCTGCTACTTTGGATAGAAAGAGATGGAATGAGGTAGACTGAGATGGCTTTAGATGGAGATACAAAAATTGCATGGCACAATACATACAGACACTGGTCCTGTGGGTTCCGAGAAGCATTATGGGGTCAGCTGAAGGAAAAGTTGATTATTGAGAAAGGCTTGGCAGCTTACACAACTCGATAACCAATCGCAGAACTCAAATTCCATGAGAAATAACCGACTGTCACATCATCGAATACACTTGTTGTGCGTTGCATAAGCCATAAGTGGATGTGGGTCGCAGCTGCACAGGCAAACAGTCAAAGTCGATGCCAATTTTCAGGGATAATATGTTCAAAATTAAATGGTCATAAACTGCTCGAGAGCGAGAGAGAGAGAGAGAGACAAACGCACACAGAAGGCACTGGGATACAGTGCAGGGAGAGTGAGATGGATTAGGAGTGGCAACATCTGGAAATCTTGTGGCTTCAAGTTCAATCGAAAATCCCGCAGAAGGCAGCCAATGTCATAAAAATTCCTGTGTGCGGTTATGGCTGCTAACTGAAATTAAAGTCTCAAGCCCTTAAAAGTCAATTGGTAAAACATAAACAGGGGCACGTACACATGCCCGCACATGCATATCCATATAAAATGGATAGACAAAGTGCGCGCAAATATTTTTTATAGTCATAAGCCAGCGAAAGGCCAATGAGCAGTAAAAAGGTAAAAAGGAAATGTTCAAGTGACGAAACCGAAGACTGAATACCTTCTCCAATTAGCAATTGGAGATTGCTCAAAATTGACACAAATTGGGAAGTTCCTTGAAGAAAAATTTGAGTACAGTCGAGTCTCTATAATTTGGACCCCATTAAATCGAAAATCGCGTTATATCGAAAAAATTCTCGATGATTCTCGATAATTTAAAGTACGGTACTCGACTGTATACGGTATATGGATGAAGAGCTTAGGCAAGCGACTATAGAAGCTATCAATCTAGGATGATCATTTGTTGTTATCATATGGAATTGTTGTTTACAAGAATCAATATAAATAGTACTCTCACTCATAGATCTTGATAGCTAAATTCGATCATTACTTACAAACTATCGATAGCGATAGTTAGTCTATGCCTAAAGTTTAAGCGAATATATATAGCTGCTCTATCTTACTCATTTTTTTCTCCTTTTTTATATTTATGTACTCTCTATTATTTCTCTAAATCGATAGACGAAGAAGCTGTGAAACAAATAATGAAAATTGCGCATTCAATATCGATTAGTTATATAATTTGTTTCAATGTATCAATTTTACCACATTTTATCACATTACAATTTATTTGCTTCAACTTCTTTTGGCCCATTTCTGGGTATCGCTCTCGCCAACGCCCTTCGTCTCGGACTCTGCGCCCTCCGTTGTCTCATTGGTGCCTTGGATGGCCTGCAGATTTTGGTCGGCTATAAAGCGTACAGTGCTTATCGATAGCGTCTCCAGCGAGACACCGATGCGATTCACAAACTCTAGCAAATCAGTCAGCTGTCGATGAATTGTTAACAGAGCATTTAGCCGTCTTTCGTTTCGCAGAGTTTCTTCCTCAGCATCCATTGTCTTGAGCTATATATATATATATATATATATATATATATATATATATAGATATCTAGATATATAGATATGTTTTATTATTACTATATATTTCAAGACAGAAGAATTTCGCAGCTGTTGTATTTCGTTATAAGTTGATTTTGCTTTTTTTCTGTTTTGTTTTGCGAAAAATTTGTAGGGTCAAAAAGATTTCAATGTGGAATTTTGTTTAATAAAATTTAGAATTCTCTGAAATGATTTGAATTTGATATTGAAACGTCGTCTAAGCCGAGAAGCTGCTCTGATGTCAGCTCGAAATGTTGACATTAGTGTAAAAGCCAACTAGTTTGATAGGCCAGCTCAGGCTGGGTTAGTTTAATGGAGCAGGAAAAGGAGCAGAAAAAGGAACGGGAGCGGGAGCGGGAGCAGGAGCTAATTTTAAATCTATCTTATTTATGTCTTTGTGACACTAGCTTAACTATAACAATAAATTTGATGGTATTTCCAGGCCGAGTCTTGGATGAATGAATCGAATACTTCATGCTTTATGGCATTGCTTGGATAAATTTCATGGCAATGTCAAAGGTGTCGCTGCTCTGCAAGGGCAGCAGAGCAGCCCGCAGCGCTGTTAAGTGTGCTACGCATTTATGTATGCGTGTGTGTGTGTGTGTGTTTGTGAGTGTGTGAGTGTAGCGAAAACAATAAACATAAAATGCACAAATACACGCACAAATCACATTAAGTGCGTGTGCTGCTGCTGCTGCTGCTGTTGCTGCTGCCATGGACTAAGTGTTTGTTTGTGTCTCTGTTTCTCTTTGTCTGTATGTATATGTGTGTATGTGTGCGTGAGTGTGTGTGTGTCTGTGTGCGGCTTATCAATTTCAATGTCTTTTGCGCTGTTTTCGAGTAGCTGTCGCCCGCCTCGCATCGCTGCTTTATTCGACTTTGCCTCGCCTCCCTGGTTTGCCACTTGACTCGCTCATTTGCCTGCCATAATCAGTCAATGCAGGCGCTGGAGCCTTTGGTGGGGGCGTGCATCATTAAAGGAGCTGATAAAAACTTTTCGAAATTGCCTTTCGTCTCAATGGCTTTTACTGTGCGCCAATTTATGGCCAGCAAAACTTGAAGGCATTTGCCTTAGATGCGATTTTCATTTAAACAATTGTCAAACAGACTGTCTGTCTCTATCTGTGTGTGTGTGTGTGTGTGTGTGTGTGGGTGTGGATGTTTGGTTGGTCGTGTAGACAGAGCAGAAAATTACCTTGACAAAAAAGCGACAGAGCCTAATAGGCCTTGACGCGCATATTTCATGACAATTTTATGGCCGAATAATTTGGTTGCTCTGTTAATTTTATGGCTCAGCTGTTGTTTGACGATGGGTTAAGCTGGCAAGTGCGTTGGTGGGGGTGGGGTGGGCGAGTGGCTCGATGGAATGGGAGAGTGCTTTTGAAAATCATTTGTTTGCTAATTAAATATGTTGCCATCCATTCAATATGACAGCTCGCAGCGCAGCAGCATTTGCGTGTTGCCAAACAATTAATTCGCTGTTCGCGTCTGTTGTTGCCTGTTGCTGGCGCATTTGTGTTTTATGTTGCATACTTTGCAGCACGGACGGACGGACGGACGGAGGGACGGAGGGACGGAAGGAGAGTCGCACACGCCCATTAAGCCCGGCAGTGTGTGCAATTAATTGAGTTTCACGCAGCGGCTGGCAAACAGCAAAGCAAATTCGCCATTATCATTGAAATTGCACTTCATTCGAATATAGCATCATATTTTATGCATAGCCAGGTGTGCAAATATGCGAGGGTCCATCGATAAGCTGACAAGTGTGTGAAAGGCTGTTGATCAGCTGAAATCTGAGTCTCTGTTTGCCAGTGGGGCATGGTTAAGGTAACGCTGAGCTTTATTAATGAATAATTTAATTTACTTTTATCTATTTAAAAAAAATTGGTTTATTTTTAATTTTAATTTTACACTTTTATCTCTGCTTCTTCTTATTTTATTTTTTATAAATTGATTTTTATATGCATTAGTAGTATTATTATTATATTAGTCTTATAATTATTATTATTTTTTTTTTCGGATTGAAAAATTTATTTTAATTATTTTAAAACATTTGTTTATTTATTTTTTTAGCTGAACTCTGATGATCTTGATCTCTGCCGCTTCTTTTATATTTTTTTGTTATAAATTAATATTTAACTTGATTTATTTTCTTTTTTATTAGTAGTATCGATATTATTATAATTTTTATTTTTTATTTTGTTTTATAAATTTATATTTCACTTGATTTATTTTCTTTTTATTAAGTGTATCGATATTATTATAATTTTTTTTTTTTTTTTTAGTAAAATAGTAATTTTCATTATTAAGAAATATTATTTTACTTATGTTTTTTAATTCAACTCTTATCTCTGCTTCTTCTTTTATTTTATTTTAATTTTGAATTTTATTTATTTATTTTATATTTATTATTATATGTATACATATATTACTATATTATTATTTTTATTATTTGTGTATTAAAAACAACCTCAGCCTCTATTGCTAATGTAGATAATTATTTTGTACTTTATTTTCTAAACAATCCTTATATTATAAAGGCACCCATGAAAGATTCTCCTCATTTAATATATATATATATATATATTATGTACATATGTATATTTAATATATATTCTATACTAATTATAGCTCTGTTGTGCTATGTGACTTTGTTGTGCCGAGGCGCGACGCCTTCTTCTCCTTAAGCTGCTTATCTGACAACTTGTGTCTATTGCCATGGTATTCCAGGCCGTGCAAATGAAGCATACTGTTTTCCATATGTCTCTATAATCAACGGCCTTATCGTTTTTTTATGGTCGTACAAAGAAAAATAAAACGTCTCCTTTCGTCGTGGGTAATCCTTTTTGGTTTTTCTTTATGTAGGCTAGAATTGTTCAGCTTATGCTTGATTAATTATAATTACAATACTCATTATTATGTGAGAGGGATTTCTTTTAATTGCCTAACTTTTTCGGCCACCCGCTCAGCTCTCATTTACACATGTTCATGTTGCCTAGCCAAGGTCAAAACCCCCGAACGAATTCACAGAATTGAACACAATTTAATTAAAATGCAAATTGATATACAGGATTTTTACAAATCTAATCTAATAACAAAACACCCTTATACCTATATTCGTATGGCTTATGCACACATATGTGTATATGTTTACGGTTATAATGCGTGCCTAAAGCGAAACCAATTTAATTACTTCATTTACTTCAATTAAAGGCTTGATGCATTTAATTGGCAACGATTTAAAGCGTGCTTTTTATATATTGTTTATGGAAATCAGATAGTAAGTACATTAGGTGGGCCTATTCGAGACGCTGTCTGGGTCAACGGCTTCGGCTTAAGTCTTGACGAAAGAGAAGCAGAGAGCGGTAGAGGAAGAGATGGAGAGTGAGAAAAATTGTAATTGACTTGAAAGTGACAAAATTATGCAGAACTTTCTTTACCTCTGCTTTATTTTGTTGTTATTTATTTATTTATGTATTTTTGTTTGTTTACTTAAGCCGTGGGACGTTCGTTCATTAATTTCTCATTATGTTGCTGAAAGATCTTGTTGCGACCTGATTAAGTGTGAGTAGACACTGTAAATCTGGCGAGTACAACTGCTTAATTAGCAAAGTTTGGCAGCCAAATAAAATTGGTGTTAAACAATTAAATAGGCGATGAGCAAGCTAAACGAGCAAATAACCTGTGCGACCGCTGAGAGATTGAAAGAAGTTCAGATATCTGCTAGACTATGCATAGCCTTGAGACGTACAAAGTTGTTGTTGTCGTTGTTGTTGTTGTCGTTAGTAGCACCTTCGTCTAGTGTGCGATGTTCCGCATCAGTGAGTTGTTGTAGGAATCAGTATTAATTAGTTGACTTCTTGTTGGCTTTGAAAGTCAGCCAAAAACAGCAGCGATGCCAGAGAGAGAGAGAGAGAGGGAGAGAGACTGTGGAGTGAGATGGCAAATTGTTTTGATGGACACACTGCATAGTCCCCATCCAATCTAATGGCCAACTAAAGGGCACACTGCATTGCCCTCTGTTGGCCCGGCCAAGTGGCTGTGATTGATGCACCAGCGCAAATCTGCGCGAATTGTGAACCCCCACGCAAAAAAGTAGACAGAGAGAGAGATAATGAGCGTGAGAGAGAGAGAGAGTGCAAAAACCACGTCTGTTCGTATTATGAAGTGGCTTTAGCCAAAGCTGATTGTGTTCGCGCACGAACTTTCAGCTGGCTAATGGATTCCTCATTTTGGCCATTATTCAGGGAAGAAAGTCAAACGAATTTCGGACTTTAATTCGCGTTGGCATTTGCTGTTGCACTTTTTCAAGTTTCAAATTTAAATGCAAATTATTATATGATAATTATGAAACGAGTCTTGTTGTTCGATATATACTCGTGTGCACATTGAGACTTATTGGGAAAACATAGATCGAAATATTTATCAACCGAAAGAAAACTTTATCGTTATCGCTCTACTACATTTATACATTTTGTTCCTATTTTTTCTCTTTGCCAATTATGATAAAATTTCGGCATATCAATTAATGTCGAAGTGCAATTAAAAGTAAATATGAAAATGAGCAATGAGCGCATTGAGCTCTGTTTGCATTGTCATCCAATATTGCAGCTAGAGCATCGATGACATTTGGATAGAGCTTGTGCCGTTCATGAAGTTGCCAAGCCTTAAACTTTGCCAGAGCAAGTCAGAGAGTGAGGGAGAGAGAGAGAAAGAGCTATGCAAAGTATGAAAAGTTCATAAGCTTCTTAGTATTTCTTTGAAAATTTCTTAGCAACACTTCAAGCTAAGTGGGTTTTACATTACTCAAATTTTTTGTTCTTGTTCTCTTAACTGTTCAGAATTGGTTTTCAAACCAAAAAATGATTTGGAATTTGAGCGAAAATTGCTTAAATGTTGTTAACTGAGCCTCTAGCTTGAGCATCTAGTATTGTTGCATGTTCTCTATCAACATGAAAGGGAATGTCGAAGGCAGATGGACATAGTGTTAGAAAGAGAAAGAGAAAGAGAGTGGGAGAGAGAGAGAGGGAGAGAGAGAGGGAGAGAGAAAGTGGGAGTGTGTGGCGGATCGTATAAGTTGCACAAATTGGTTAATAAAATTATGAATGTCTCAGTCGGGGGAATTTTTAGAGCCAACTATCCAAATTGACGGCAATTGGGTTAATCTGTGTGTGTGTGTGTGTGTGTGTGTGTGTGTGTGTGTGTGTGCTGTGCTCAACAAGTGAGAAAAATTAGACGCAATTCAGCTCGTTTCGTGGCCCGTTGCAAATGCAGATGAGCAAACTGAAAGAGCTGAAGCGAAACTGGGACGATAGTTGCACACAGTGCGTTGCACGCGGCATGCTGCATGCTGCATGGTGCATTGTGCGGCTGCCGGCCTGCCCCTCGGGGAGCAGCCTATGCCCCTAATGCGCCCTGTCAGTGGGGCATAAATCATTGAAGGGTATAATAAACCCAACAGCGAGCCGGCATAACGGGGCGCACAGGGTGTGCTAAACGTGCTGGCCAAAAGAAATGCCTGTGGCCTGGACAAGCCCCGGCTGAGACATGGAAACAGAGTTGGCCCATCTCTGCTGGGGCACATATGCAATGTGTGTCTGTGTCTGTGTGTGTGTGTGTGTGTGCTCCCAAACGTGGCACAGATAAGCTCCACCAGGCACCAAACAGAGGGCAAAAAACTACTAATGTTTGATGCCTGTTTGCTTGGCGCTGCAGCAAAAGGGGACGACGGCTATTCGGGCAGTGGCAGTGGGTCGGAGGGGGTGAAGGGGGCTCTGCGGGCATGTTCAAATAAAATTAAGCGCACCAACAGTTACCAGTGCATGGGTCATCAAACCGAGCGGCCGCTGCAGTTCCAGCGCTTAATCCTGCACTCGGTACAGGGTGCTTCAGCCTGAAGTTTGCAGCGAAAGAAATTGCATTTTACTACTAAAATATAGTTCTATTATATGATGTGATATGTAGCACAATTTATATAAGAAAAGACTTATTCAAGTTTGATTTGAAAATTCTTTAAAATAGTATTATTATTTATTATTGGGCCTTAATCAAGGAGAGAACATTTTTACATTTTTTGTACATTTTTATGGACCCTTGTTGGGCTTTAGGTGTGCCTGATGCGCAGAGCCCTTTAGCTTTTAATACACTTGAAAAGAAAATTCAATGGGGAAAGTTCGATGCTTTAATTTATATGAAAATCAACTTTTGTGTCTTGTATTATTGTGGCTTATTTTGTCAATTTGTTGTTAAAACTTATTCGACAGCTTAAATGGACATCTCTGCCATACAGGGTGCCGTTGAGCGACAATACATTCGAACTCTCGGAGCAAGCTCATTTCAGTTAATGTCATTTGCCCATTCACTTAAGGCTCATTAATATATTAACTAAATGTAATTACGCGATTGTCAAGATGCAAATGGGAAATGACAATTGAATTGAATTGAAAATAATTGGCTTTCGCAGACCCGCGGCACCCGGTAAAGGGCCCAGACAGCAGCCTCGTTCGCAAACAAATATTTTTCGAAAGTGAAGAAAAATTAGGCACAATAAATTGAACGGAAGTTGCTGCTTAAAAAGGAAAATAAAAAAAAGTAGCGAACAAAAATAAGACAAAAGCCATTGAGGAAAAACAAGGGAAAAAGCTGGCGGAAAAAGCGGAAGCTTGCAAAATAGAAAAACACCGACAACTGGCAAATGCCGTCGGGAAGGGAGAGAGAGAGAGAGAGACAGAATGAGAGAGCTAGAGGGAGGCGAGTGGCTGCGGGGGTAAATGTTGTTGTTGCTGGTGTTGTTTGCCTGCGGTTACTGCTGTGGCTATTTGGCCAATACACACACACACACACATACCAACACACATACCCACACACATACCCACACACATACATACGTGATAGCCGCTGTGTGTGCTGTGTTAAGTCAGTTGTTGTTATTGTCTAGCCATCTAGATTGAAATTCTTGCGTCGCTTTAGGCTTTTTTTTTATGGCCCTCGAGCGGGTATTATAAATGTATCAGGCAACTTGTCACACATTGAAAGCAACGACTAATCTTTACCTCAATGGCAATGGCAATGGCAATGACAGTGCTTAAGGCGCTTTTGCGAAAATAACACAATTTTTATTGTATGTATCCAGTCATGAAAATACTATATATGTATGTGTATGTATATATTAAGTTTGTACATCGGGCTATCGTTCTATGCTTAGCTGTTGTGAATACTAAAGGTAATTGGTCTCGCGAGGTCACTTCAATTCCAGCTCCAGTTCCAGTAATTAGTCCCGGCTTCAGTTGTCAGTTACAGTTCTAGTTCCAGTTTATTTGCTGGTTCCGATTCCAGCTGGTAGATTTTGCTGCATAGTTGCAGTTCCATTTATAATTGTTAGTTCTAGCTTCACTTTTCATTGAGTCAGTTCTAGTTCTTGATATAGCGCCAGCTCTAATTCCAGCTCCACTTTTGGCTCTAGTTCTAGTTCCAGTTCCAACTCTCATTGCCAGGGAACAGTGTCCAGTTCCAGTGGCTAGTTTTGATTTCAATGGGAATTTCCAGTTCCTTTTCTGATTGTCAGTTCTCGTTCTAGTTCTAGTTCTAGTTCCAGTTCCAGCTCCAGCTCCAGCTCCAGTTCCTGTTCTAGTTCCAGTTCCAGTTCCAGTTCCAGCTCCAGTTTCAGTTTCAGTTCCAGCTCTGATTGCCAATGCCCAGTGTTCAGCTCCAAGTGCCACTTTCACTTTCAGTTCCAGTTCCAGTTTCAGTTGCAATAGCCAATTCAATTGCGACTTCTAGATCCAGTTCTCATACATATACCATATACCTAATTCTCTCAGTTTGATGCCTGCCATATCCTAAGCCACTCATATCCCTCATTAGCTAACGTGACTTGTTTTGATCAGGGTATGCGAGCTTCGGCACTTAATATTTACAACAGCTTTCGTATTGCATGTTCACGCCTCGTGTCTAGACACACGTATGTGTCTGCACATCCTTATACGCGGTCTCAGCACTTGTGCAGGTCTGCCCGCCGTTCAATGGAGACAGACAGTCAGATAGACAGTCAGGCAGTTGGTCAGATAGACTAGACAGAATACACGGCCATGTGGCAGGTAGTAGCTCAGCTGGCAGTCATGGTAATGTAGCTTATATATACATACATACACATGTACCTATGTATGTATGTATCTTGCATATGTGCATATATTATATAGACAGACGTTCTGTGTTGCATAGAGATTTTCAATTTCCATATTATGTTGCATACACTGCCGTTCGCAATGCTTTTGGCAATTTCCGTTGCAAATGCCAAACAAAGGAAAACTGAGCGTAACTCGCAACAGCAACACCAACAACAACAACAACAACAACAATCTCAACAGTGGCCAAACAATGAGTCAAATGAATGAATAGAAATTTTATACACGTAATGCCATCGGTTGCATTCATGCCAGCCGACAAAATTGTCGCCAATTCTCAGTCAGGCAGACATAAAGCAGAGACAGAGAGAGAGAGAGAGAGAGAGAGAGAGAGAGAGGGAGAGAGAGAGAGAGAGGAGAAGAAATGGAGAAAAACCAACAAAAGCATTTAGGCTGGGCTTTCTCATATTTCTGCTTGAGACACATGAAGTCTCAAATTGCATAAATTATATGAGTCCATGATTGAACCAACAAAGGCTTTGTCAACATCATTTTATAGAGTGCTGCCAGCGTATGTTAAGCCTGTCGAATATTGTTGAATATGCGAATAACTGCGAAATTTAGTAAGCGCCATGGTTAAGTAGAATTCATGCTCTCGCTGTTCGGAAAGAAAATACACAGAGATACGTGCAGAAAATGTCCCTGTTTCATTCTCTAATTCTTCTTCTCTCATAATTTTGCTCTATCTCTGCTTCTTGCTGTCTCTTTCCATCTATCTCTGTTTCCTTGTGCCTGTCATTCTCTCTATCATTCTCATTACCAGTCTTCTTTCTATCTCTCTCTCTCTCTCTCTCTCTCTCTCTCTCTCTCTCTCTCTCTCT
>NW_022046239.1:0-21007 GCF_001654015.2 Drosophila navojoa | reverse complement strand
TCTATCTCTCTCTCTCTCTCTCTCTCTCTCTCTCTCTCTCTCTCTCTCTCTTTCATTTTCTTTCTCATCATTAAAACAGAAGTTTATCATTAGACGATCATATGTGTATTACAAGGCTTTATTAAATATTGACTTTACCTCTCTAAAGACATTGGAATTTAAAATCAGATCTCAGAAACAGAGAAGGCAAGAACCTTATATTTGCCTGTTTGCTGTAACTCTGCTATTTTAGTGCTCTTACATTATTTTTCCCTTTCACGGATGATATTTCGGTCTATTATAAATAATTATCTTAATCAAGTTCCATATGTAGTACATTATTATCATATGCTTCGTTGCGAATTTATAGCGGCAGAACACTAATTGAAATTACAATCCCGAAAACCGATCCAAATGCAAATTATTGTATCAACTGTACTTTGTTCTGTACACAACGGCGCTCATTAAAGGATCTACTTATGGCTGAGTTCCAATCCGATTTAAGGCTTGCTAGCTTTTTGTCCATCCTTGTCTGCTTCTGTGTCGTCCTCAAATTGTGAGACCAGACGAAAATTTCCCTTGTTCGACCCGAGCAAATTCTTTAAGCTGCATTCATTCGATTGTTTGGTCGGGTGTGCTGGCCCAGGTGTGATACAATGAGCCCGGCTCCATCTATCCCCTCTTCACACCCAATGACCAAATGCAAGTTTGCCTGCCTAGCGCTAGGCGGCAGGACGTAACTATTGTTAAATTACCTCATGCACCTCCTCCTTCCGTGGTTGGCGGGGGATAAGTTGGGAGGAATGGATTTACCAGTCATGTAAACTATTCATAGATGCCATTTTCTCTGCGTCTTTCTCACTCTCTATTTCTTTTTCTGCTGCTGCTGCTGCTGCGGCTGCATTCAATTTCAGGTGGTAAGCATGCCGCCCGCTGAGCATCACGTGGGCACGCCCCACAGCCAGGCGGCTGGCGACGAGGACTATCAAATGGCGGCCAGCGCCAGCCAGTGGAAGGACGTGCCGGACAAGTACTTTATGGTGATAGCGCACTTGCTGGCCGGCCACATCAACGACACGGAGGACATGGAGCGCGTCAATGGGCCGATACTGAAGGCGAGCATTAAGTCGGTCTATTGGCTCTTTCTCATCCAATACGCAACGCTGGCCCTGCTGGGCGTCATTCTGAACATTGCCATCATTGTGTACATCATGTATAATCGGCTCTACAAGGATGTCACGCATGCGTTCATCATCAATTTGGCCTTCTGCCATTTCGTGCAGTGCGCTTTGGTCTTGCCCGTTTCGCTGATGGTGATGCTGCTCCAGAACTGGATATTTGGCCAGTTCCTGTGCTTCTTCTTGCCCATGCTGCAGGTGAGTGGCCCATAACTTATTGCCGGACAGCCGGCCAGCCGGCCAGCTCGCTGGCTCCAGCAAATTTTAATTAAACTTACTCATGAGCATTGTTATCTATTGTGGCTCCCTAGTCCAACTCTCATTCCCTTTGGCGCGCTCATCCTCTATCTACTCGCGCTCTCTGCCTTTCTCTTTGGGCCGGGCTGGGCTGCGCTGGGCTGTAAAGCTGCCAGTGGGCCAGATGAGCCGATAAACCTCATGGCACTATGACAAGTTAATAAACTTAACGCAGTCTGCTTTATCGGTTCTGGCCTGGCCTCCGCACAATGGCCCACAGACAGACGAGAGTTGGACCGGTCTGCCTTTGCTTCTATCCGTGTCCGTCTCCTTATCCGTCTCCGTGTCTGTGAAGCTGAAAACAAAGTAGAGCACGGACCGGACCGAGAGCAATAGATAAGGGCCAATAAGACACTAAAATATGAACCTAGTGCAAACAATGAATTCAAATGATTATTGGGATTTTCGCCATCTGTGCCGCTGCTACTAATTTCCTTTTCACTTTGCAACTTTAGATAGTTTCTTATTCTATTTAATCTCTACTTTAGCTTGGCTTATGTTAAGCTGCATATTACTGGGAATTACATATGAATGAGTAAGTGTATAGTAAATTATAGTAATTAGTAAACGATAAGTAAATTTTAGTTTTTCATTAGTCATGGCATTGACCAACACTGGCAATGCCACAAGCTAATCGATTTGTAGCCGATGTTAGATTAATGTAATTATGTGCCCATTAGCCTATCATCTTGGTTATGCATATTTAAGCGTTTCTGAAAACTTTGAATCAGCCGAAAATGGGAAATTAGGCAATAAGTTGATAAAAATGGAGGCAGAAGGTGGCAGAACGTGGCGCCGTCGTTCTATCCGGAAGACGTAATGGCCATTAAAGTTTATCTGTGAACTAAAATTCTTGTCGCACTAGCCGTACGGACGCTCTAAGCAGTGTCGTTATAACCGGATTCTACTGTATATACGTATGATATCAAACTAAGATACCATATTATCATCATATCAACTCGACGTCATTCCATTCAGTGTGACATTCTGTGTAATAAATACACGCATATTATGTATTTCAGATTCCTACTTCTTCTTAAATGAATCATACATTAAAACTTTGATTATTATCCCATAGTAAAGCCCTTTAGAGCAGCCAAAGAAACGTTGAGTGACTGGGATATTAAATCTGGGATATTAAATCTACCCCGAAATCTGCTAATCGAGCACTCCCGACCTGAGAACTCTTAACTGGCATTTATAAGTAAACCTCGACAGCGGACCAAAAGTCACAATCGGGCAAATATTTAATTTAAAATGATTTTCTGCTTCGACTGACGTCTGGAGGACATTTAATTAGCTTTTGAAGTAACCACAAGTGCCACAACGCTTGAGCAGTCCATAACTCATGCGTTTGCCCACTCAAGTCAACAAATTCCCGGTACTAATTAGACGCACATCAAATTCCCATGAAGTTCGCTTCAAAGAAACTGTAGACCCTCAGCTGTTGCTTTGCTTTGCAATTAGGTACGCTTTAAGCAGCTAGTGGATGCGTTTATTTCATCGGATTCAACTAAAAATAGATATTCAATTCAATTGTATTCAATTTACACGCTCGCACGACTCACCTCCCGCCTCGCACAGTCAAAGGGCTGTCAACTGAGCCTAATTGGCATGTTGTTCCCTGATAAGGGCGCGCCTGGAATTCAAGAGACCGTAACGTCACCTCTAGCCGCAGAGCTCCAGCCACCACACGCTCGGCTCAATGCCGTGAGAGATTGGCAACACCCACATAATAGCTTCAGCCACATCTTATTGTCAAAGCCGCAATGATTGACACATCTCACGGCTGCAGGTACACACATCAATACAGCTGTAGGCGTTTGTATGTATGTATGTGTGTGTGTGTGTGGCAATACTAAATAAAATTTACTCTCATTCAATTTGTTCTCTTACTTTTATCTAATGTCTTCAGCTCAGCGTGTGACGAAAATAAATGTTACAGAGCAAATAAGAAGTTTCGATAAATCGATTAATTTTCCTTTCCTTATATTGTTATTTCATTTTGTCAGGCTGTGTTTAGTGAGTGAAATGCCCATAAAAATGTCTGTAGATTATTTTTAAATGTGTTCTTTTCAGTGTAATACCAGAGTTTTGATAAGCTCTTACTAATCGAGCTGTTAAGCTCATAGGGGATAAAATAAAAAATTAGATTTTTGTGTATTTATAGACCGCATATATCCTAGTAGAGCACTATCTGACAGGGTGCTGAAAAAGCTCTAAATAATTAAGCTTTTAAGCTCATTAATTGAGCTTCAAAGGTTAAATCTTTGGAGTAGTTGGACCTAATTAGCAATCAGAATGCTCTACTTTCTTTAGTCCAGTTGATCAAGTATTTATATGGGGATCTCTATGTGGCAGAATATCAAATAATATCCTTTTTATTTTTGTAACGCAACATTTAGAGGCGAGTTGACTTTCTTGAGATTGAATTACAGAGACCTACTGCAGCAGCAGCTGGGGTAAAATTGGACAAAATGTCAGGCAACGGAAATGATTCGATTTGATTGCTATCACAATGGGCGACAAATAGCGCACACAGACACACACGCACACACAGATAGACACGTGTAAACGGATATTTGTGGCATTTACACACACATACAGATAAAGAGAGTGAGAGAGAGAGATATATGTACATATGTATTTGTACATTTGCAGCTCGCCCTTGAGCCCATCGAAATTGATTAATGCCATCGGCGCCGCAGACAATCCGCAAACATTGCAATTTACTTCGATGAGCCTTTAAATTTGCTTATCTTCAGCCAAATCCAAGATAAATGTGCATTCCATTTGCGACAATTATTGTCTTTAATTTCAGTGTTGCCTTGCACTTTGCTGAACTTTGGCTGAGCTAGGCGAACAGAAGCTGACGGAGTGAATCGGCATGGAATGTGAATTGAATGCACTCAGCTCTGAAATTCTTTTGTTCTGTTGTGCAAATTGAGTATGGGGCTATATACATATGCATATGCACATACATATATATATATTATACATAGTGTACTTACGTAAGATAAACAGAGAATATGCCTGAAGTCAAGCATCAAAACCTTTCAGCTGCTATAATCAAATTCTATGGCAGGTCAAAGTCTTATAGATCATCGAGTCAATATCTCAGCAATAAACCTTTCGGCCATCCAATCAAAACGTATGGGGGGTTATAGTCTCATGGATCTCATGGCCCATATAATATGCCATTAGACCATTATAAATAAAGCAAGTATGCTTTATCAACCTGAATAAATTTTCATTACCTATCGATGCATCGCGATGGCCATAAGACTACTCTCTCTCTCTCTCTCTCTCTCTCGCTCTCTTGCTCTCTCGGAAGCCGACGGTCTCATACTCTTCTTTAGGTCCAACACGCTTTAGGCCGAACAGATTGTCGTGTCGGCAGTCGCAAATTGCATTTGTCTAGACTTGGCCGTCTGCTAGGGCCGTTAACAAGATTGTTAAGCAAATGAAGTTAGTGTAAAATATTTGGACTGCAAGTGTAATAATTCTGCTTTCAGCCAACTGATGCATGCTCTATTTGGCTTTGTGTGAATCTCTCTCTGGGCACACTTAGCTGAATAGTTTGACCATAGCCAAGTGCTAGACAATCTGTTAAATATATGATGTACACACACACACACACACACACATATCAGAGTGTGTTTGTGTGTGTGTGTGCGTTTGAGGTGTTGTCACAAAATCCAATCTGAACTCAAGCAAATAAATAAACAAAGCCGAAATGGATAGGCGGGCAAAATCTTTGGGATTTCGCATTGAAGCATAACAAGATGGGCAAATGTCTGCAGGTTGCCAGGACAGCTGAATACATACATACATATGTGTGTGAGAGTGCTCAACGAAGCGAGCTCAACGTGCCTCACTGCTGCAACAACAATCGGAGGCAAACAAATTTGTTTCAATCACCGCACATGGCCGAAAAATGCTTGCTCCAGCCCAGGCAACAGCTCGCCCCCTCCATATCCATCCACGAATATACATACATACATATATACACACACATGCATGTACATAAATTTGTGCTCTCTTGAACTTGCAGGACATACCGATACATGTGGCGATGATATCGCACATTCTGATTGCCTGGGATCGCATGCGCTGGCTGAATGATCCGCTCAAGGGGCGCATACCTGGCTTCGTCTGCTGTTGCGCCACCTGGCTAACTGGCATGGTGATTGCCCTGCCCTATCCCATTTATACGATGTACGTGGAGCTTGGGGTGAGTACTGAACCCTGAATGGGCTTAACATTTTGCTTTATTAAAAATTACGCGTTGTCACATGTGTGTGGTCTACTGGATGTGTGTGGGTGGGTATCACTGTGGGTGGAGGTGTGTATGTGTGTGCGTGTGTGTGTGTGTACCTGCCCCCAGATCAAAGCGAATGCAACAGACCGTTAAAGCATTAAGCTACTTGGCGTGCCTCGCTCATAGACAATGCTCCATGCGCTGCGCTCTCAGTGCGGTTCAAGGGATTCGGCAAATTTGAATCTCGTTCCACCAATTCTAACTGGAATTTGGCAACCTTTATTATACAATCCAATCGAATGTAAACAGCCAACTATTTTATTTTATTTATTCTATATTGTTGTTAATCATTGTACCATAATAATCAAATAGTTTCGATCTAAGCTCTTCGATCTATGCGCTCGAGTGATAAATGCCATAGATGATGCAATCGAGCAAGCTTATGCTGGGGAGTAGTTTATAGTTCCAATTTCTCCAATCGCTTGGCAAAAATAAGCAGGTTATCTCATTAGGTTTGTGTGTGTGTGTGTGTGTGTGTTTGTTGGTGTTGTTATACAACGAGCTGTCGGTTCGTTTGCATTCACATTGCCATTGTCTGGTAAAACCCCAACGGTCTGATTAGCAACTAGAAACTGGCAAATGGCAACTGCAACGGTTCATGGCAAGGCGCCCAAACAATGTGGGGCTTACGGGCTGAAACTGTGGCTCGGGCTCGGGCTCTAGCTCTGGCTCTGGCTCTGTGGTTGTCGCTGTGGTTGTTGCTCTGGCTCTGTCTCTGTCTCTGTCTCTGGTTATGGCCATGGCTGTGCTGTCTGCATGGCAGCACGCTTGATGGTGTGTGGGCCAATTTGAAACTCGTTAACATGGCTTGTCAACTGCGCTTCTATTTCGCTGCCAAAATATTTGCAACATGGGGCTTTAAAGTGCGCCCACGACAACGACAACAACACACATAAATATTTATGGGCCATAAAGTGTTGCAACTTTTTGATATACTCAACGTGTTCATGTTTTCCTCCTTACTGTCTTCCTATTTCCATCTCTTTCTCTCTCACTCCCACGCTCTCACTGGGCGTGTGCCGGTGCTTATGTGTATGTATGAATGTATGTATATATTCAGAGCTTCGTTTTAGTTGCTTGGCATCGATAACTATCAAATTCAAGTTTACCCTGTAGAAAAGCGACTAGCGGTAAAAGGATGCGACGAATAGAGAGCAAAGATGACAATTTTAGCAGCTGCTATTACTATATTATATTGTATACATTTTTATTGAATTTTTTAAACAATAATATTGTGGATTCCAGGATATTTTCTAGTTTTAGCTGCCTTTTATACCTTAAATATAATTAAAAATGGGAATTCTGGGTATCATTATTCTATGAAAATGTCTGTGGGACCTCTTAATGTACGTGTATACGAAGTAATAGTGTGCATATATGTTCCTCATTAAGACAATGAGCTGACTTGATTGATCCGCCCGCTCATCTGAGCCGCAGCAATCTCTGCAACTACAAAGCCTAGAGACTTCAGATTTAAAATGCAGACACGTGTATAATGGTGTCATCATATGCTGTTACCCAAATAATTGTAATAGAATGAACCACAACCCTTCTCACTCCCGTTCTGGGCAAGAGACTTGGCTCGTTTGTTCTTGGTTTTCTGTTGAGCGACTTGAGTGGAGAGAAATATGATTGACGCTCGCACAATGAGACTCAGCAAATAACTCAAAGAGCCAATACCAGCAATCCTCACATGCATTTGCACACACACACACACAGACACACGACTCACGGAATTGATAGGTTTAACGAGCACAACACTCGCATGCATGCCAATGAATGCACACAAAGGAATTTTTGCTTCATTTAACACAAACAGAGCGAACTGAAACAAGACCAAGCGATTTCCAGCCGATCGCGAACGAACTCATTAATGAGCCAATGCAATCGACTGCACTATGAGTCTCCGCTCATCCTCAGAGTGAGTAAAGTACACAGTTTTTCTTTTGCGAGCCATCATGAAAATCAATAGTTTAACTTCATTTAAAGGCATTGCTTCAATACAACAAAAGATGGCAGCATTCAATTTACTTTGTGGATTGAGCATACATAGGCTTTGTATATTTAGGATTTTCGTTAGCTCCTTTCAATTCCATGGAAAAAGGGTGTTCACATACTAGAGAGCTGTACCTCGGCCATGTGTGTGTGTAAACATACATAGATTCCATTATCATTGTCTGCATTTAGTTCGTTTAAAAGCAAAGCTACTCTGCAATTAAATAGAGTCCATTAGAGAGAGATTGTACATATATTAGCTATATACTCTTAAAATCGAGTAAAATGCTTAAAATTCCAACTCTTTGAGAAGTTCAGGGTAACTCCTGCTGTTATCATATTATATTACAGAATTTATATTGAATATTTCAATAGTCTACAGGGTATCTCGTAGTACATTTAGAGACTCTAAATCTTTGCATTTATATTGTTATTGAATGTTATTATTATTGTGAGTTTTAGATATCAGTTATGTAAATATGCAAAAAAAAAAAAAATAATAATAATAATAATATAAAAATACAGAAATGTAGAGGGACGGGATGAGTAGGAGGTAGAGCAAATCTGGGAGCCTTAGTAAAAATGCTTAAGATATACATACATATATATGCACATACAACTGCAGGCTACAAAAACTTTGTAAAGCAGAAAACTTTCGATTAGAATAATGGAAATGGATACACGCATATATACATACATACATATACACTTATATACATTTTCATACATAATATTGGTTCTTATAGAAGCGACCCAAAACATTCGGCTGTGTTAATATTGTAAATGAATTTATGACTCTAAATAAGAGAGCAACAAGATTATCATTTATATTCATTCATTCGTGGCGAGCTAATGAAGTGGCGCTGGGCGAGCCAATTGTGAATTGGGATTCCCAGTTGCCACTTGGCCAAGTGGCTAAAGTGGCAGCACTCTTGGGCCGGGCAGCAGGTGGGTCTATTGGGCCAAGAGCCCTTAGCTTAAGTCCAGTGCCAAGGGATATGGCAAATGGCTGTGTTCGCTGCATACGGACATACATATATCATTATTGGGTCGGTCGACTTGGCAATTATATGCGGTATTTATGATGCTGCCGGGTCTATAGACCCGCTCTGCGATGTTTCTGGCGACAATTTGTATAATTTATGTGGCAGTTCAGTGAATGTCTGGTGCCCATAAAAACTGACAGGACGATGGCAACAAGTGGCACAACAAACGACGCGACGATGATGATGACGATGATAATGATAATGATGTTGTCGATGTCGGCTCGATGATTATTATTATTGCTGAGCTGCTATAATGCTCACAATAAGGCTGATGATAATTGCGTCGATTTATAATATTTACGCCTAAAAGTCGATTACCATAACGCGAAACTACCAATGTGTAAGAGTGAGTGAGTGTGTGTGTCTGTGTGTGTGTGTAAGTGTGTGTTCATATATGGCAAACTCAATCAGTCGTCAATAATATCATTAATGTGTGTGAGTGCGCGTGTATGCTTAATTTGATAGAGCTCAGACACACACACACACACACACACACACACACACAAAAGACACAAGCAGACCATAAGGACACGCAGATAGCGTCTAGATTCGTTGGTTGCGTTAGTCCTTGCCGAAACTCTTGGCCGAGAGGGCTTATTATCTCATTTGGGTTTGCCTCATGTGCAATTTATGAATATTTTACGTATACGTTATGGCCGCATTGCTTCTGAGGAGGGTAGAAGTGACGTGCCATTTGGCTTGGTATTTCCATTCTATTTGGGTTCAACAAATTGCTTTGACATGCGCACACACACACACGCACACGCACACGCACACACCCTCAGGCACACACACACACACACACAGACAGTTGGGCACACAGACAATGTGAACTTTGATTCGTCATGTGGCAAGTGATTCAATGATGCTTCTGAAATCTTTTGGATTCCTTTGTGACAAACAATGATATTCGAAAATCACTTTGATACGAATATATATCTGTATCTATATGGCATATATGGCATGCATTAGTGTCGCATGCACAACAAAACAAATTATTTTATAATTCAATACGTTTGCCTGGTCCCAAAGGCATCCACTTCTGAGATAATCAATCATAGGTAAACTACTTACAGACTTTGCAAACTCTTTGATTCATGAACACTGATAGATCCTCAACTATATTTCATCCCCTTAGCAGCTTATGAATCGCTTATCGATTTTTTAGCCTGGGCTTAATTGCCGCGTCTTTGGCCAAAAGTCAGTGAGAGGAAATGCGACTCAGTTGCGAGTCGAACCGAAGCTGAGGTTGGGCAACTTGAAGCAGCCAGCGATTTCTACGCTTGGCCAACTTTGGTTCAAGTTTATCAAAAAAAAAAAAGTTTGACAAACCGAAAATAAAGAAGAAGCAGAGGCAAAAAAACACTCAAATTGAAAATGTTTTTATTGTTTTTTATTGGCCCCAGTCCGAGCTGAGCGGCCCAGCGTCCCATGTTGTGCAATGAAAATGTCAACGCCACAACAAATTTGCCTAGTCGAATAATGGCAGGAGCAGGGGCAGAGGCAGAGGCAGAGGCAGGGGCAGGGGCTGAAGCAATCCCTTTACCCACATCAAGCCCAATCTGTCATAAGGGCGTGTGAATTTCGCTCTGCCTATGCGCAATTATGTATGTATGTATATACCTATACGCCTGTATGTATATTATTTTATTTTTATAATTCAGTGCCATAAAACTGTCAGAGAATTTCGACCGCAGACTGTCAATTAATTACAAGTTATGCGAGTCAAAGCATTCGCCAGGGCAGGATAAGGGATTTCTAGCTAGCTTAGCTCCAAGTTTCATTCGCCTGCTCGCTTCGTTTTTGGCAAACGGAGCTAAAGCTCCGAGCAAAGGCGTACAGCATTGTGGGTGCGACATGGTGGCCACGCCCTGCATCGCAGCAGCGCGCAGTGTGGCCAGAGTTTGTTTATTTGTTTACCACGATGGCATTGCTGGTGTGCGCAGCAAGGTCTCGTTACGAATATCCGCTTGCCCGCATTGACTTTGGCACGAAGCGTTTCCTAATCCTTGGGCCAGCACCCACGTAACGGGGGGCCCCCCCATTCCTCTCTATTATTAACCATTGAACTTAGCCGGATATGCGCTTGGCAAGCGAAATTATGCTACAGGCCACGAACCATCCGAAGCAAAAAGAAACGACACAAGTTAGCGTAAACAAGCGACGGACGACGGACGAGGGCTGAACGAGGCTAACCGAATGACGAATACAATGTTTAAATTACTGAATGATATTTAATGGCATTTTAAATTGAAAAGGGGCTGACATCAGAGGGCAATCCGTTTAAGGCGAACGCGATGAGAGAGAAAGCCTTATACATAAATACATACACACATACATATATATACATATATATATATATATGGTGTTGCGTTTGGCCAGAGGATCTCTTGTTGATCACCGGAAAGCGTAATCAAAGCAGTTTTGTAGTTTTTGTAATTAAAATGTGCGAATCGCTTTTAGAAATATTTACAAATTTTGCATAAAAATCATGGTTCAAATTAGCCAGAACTGGTGATACGTCCACAGGCAGCTCCAGACATTCAATCACTATTCAATTTTTTTGGTTGTTTTTGTTAATTTTTTGACGTTGTTTTGTTGCATTGTAGCATTAATCGTCACAGCTGAAGCGGACGACCTTGTGACGCTTCGGTCCATTTGGCTGCTTCAGGCACGACTTCAAGACCTTAGTATTATTGGTGTTGGCCTGGCTGCGATCCAGCGGCCTATTCTGGTTGGTCAGTGAGATTAAGTCCTGATACGCTTGGGCCGTTAGCTTCTTATGCCTTTTTTCGGCCGCTATAGACTCTGCCGATAGATTGCTAAGATTGCCATTGGGGCTCTTGAACATCGAGTAGAGCTGCGACGAGTCCTTCAGGGGGAGACGCATTGACCTCAGTGCCAGCTTCTTTTGCATGTCCGTCAAGTTCATGTGAAAGGAGTTCGACATGTCGAATAATTGTTGAGTCCGCGTTCTTGCCTCAGTGCGTCGTTGCCAGATTGCTACCAGAAACTGAAAAGCCAATTATGAATTTAGCACAAAATACTACCGAAATTGCTGTGTGTGTGTGTGTGTGTTACTGATCAACAAACGTGTAAGTCCAAAACTAAATAAATCTACGACAAACAACAATATTTCGAGCTCTCAATTTTATACTGAATGTGAAACGAATGTTGTCAAACATACGATGACTCGCCCTCTCGGCCCTCGTTTTCACAGTCTACTGAGAGACCCGGGTTACCCATCAAACCAAGTGCGTCGACAGAAATCCTGGGCTCCACTGAGCCAGGCAGCTGGAAAACTCATTCATTGCCCACTCACCCATATGCATATTTTTTTATTTATTAGATGGCAGAATTGTAAATTTATATTCATGTCAAATGTCCGGGTGTCATATATATCTCAACTGTCTGTGAAAGCTGCGCAACTCTGTGGAATGGAATGCAACAAAAAATCTTGTTTACTTTTCGTTTTTTGTTTAAGATGGCAAATAGATGGACAAATATTTGCAAAATTTTGCTGCAGCACTAAATAAATCAAATAAATTAGAATATACATAGTTCATATTACGATTTGAGTATCCTGAATAAATGGAAAATCAGGTTATATTTGTTTTATGAAAATGTATGTAACATAGAGAATGAGGCGTGGCAGACTTTAGTAAGAATATAGCATTGCTCAGGGCGATGATCTGAGTGTATATTGCCCCGCTCATCGCTGCGCTCCAGTAGAATATGTCAGAGCTATTGATTTGCCTTGGTTAAAGCAGTTCGAATTTGTTAAAAAAATAAATAAAATTCGATAATTATTCCTTTTACTGCAAAGAGTAGTGTGGCCAGAGTTTGCAGCAAGCCTTGCTATGAATATCCGATAATTCGATAACTATCCCCAGTCTTATCGATACTACCAGTATCAATATTATGCTATTAAAATATATCTTATTCGTCTATGTAGCTCGAGTCGCGCAATTTTTACTAATGTGATTATCTTATACAATTATATTGTTTTCTTATATACACACCTTCGATTTTTTTCGAATTCTTTAGGTGTGTGTGTGTAGTTAATATGTGAACAAGCTCGTTTATTTACTAAATTGTAAAATATTTAATCGAATAAGTAGATCATATGCTGAACATTTCATTGGGATCTACCTAGTTACGCAGAACAACACGTTTGGTTAGCTGGAAATGCAAATGGCCCAGCATTTGGCCTATGCACATGCACACCGACATCCAAATACATGTATGTGAAATTTTGCCCATTCAAGGGAATCGAAATTTCGATTGTAATTGGAGCATCGACAGTTGCAGTGCTACGTTGACGGTGCTACTCGTTGTAGAGCTGATGTGAAATTGTGAGCTCCACTCAACATTTTGCATATTTGGTTTGCTTCATTTTCGGTTCGTTCGAGGCTCGAGTGGCTCTCTGATTTGTTATTTGTGATTTATGATCATATTTCAATTATTCCTTGAAATGAAAGTCCTGAATAACTATCCCCGCTTCACTATGCGTAAATTCAACATTATCGTCGCAATTGCCATTTGTTTATGGATAGCGCAACAATTTGAGCTTGTTACGCACATGCGAATGCCGCACGGAGCGGAAATCGAAACGAATCGGTCCGCAGGCGGCTCTTCTATTCAGTTGCGTAGGTTCCCTTATTTCTGTTTTATTTTCTGTTGTAGGTATTTCTCTTTTATTAGGAGCATCATTATTGTTATTATTATGAGTGTAACTTTGTTAGGGAGGCGCGCGTGGGCTGGCCTGAGCCTTATTAAATTTCCCATTTGCCGACCTACCCATGCAAATGGCGTTCAGTCGAAGCAAATGTGCTGCGCAATGCCGTGGCCCATGGAGACCACACAGCCTGATTGCATTTATGGAAGAGGGAGACGCATTGCTATGCATATGCTGCGAAAAAAACCAATTGAAACTCATGTCCAAAGTTCCGCAACGATCAAATTGCAAATGTAATTGGGCGTCTTTTGAGCAGAGGTAAAGCAATTTCAACATGAAACAGATGAGTTTTGTTCCTTGTTCGTTGTTCGTTTCGAGTGAGCTGCAATCGCCTTTCATCTGGCTGTCAGAGAGCTTGTTTCTTATGTCCGATTATTGACACAATGCCACTCCCATCATGCATGGGACAGGGCCAACAGATGCCAGCTAATCGAATGTGTGAGTTTCGACTCAAAAGCCATTGCAGCTCCTTGCCCCGCCCTCATTACCAATGCAGCGAATGAATGCCTGTGAGGGGGACCTGAAATATGTAGCATACTTATAAGGGCACATGTCAGTGATTTTCTTTTCTTTATGTGCCTCGCATTGCTGGCAGCCCCCGCAGCGTTCCGTCCGTTGCTAGTGCTGCAATGCTGCTAGATTTGTTGCACATGCAACTACATAAAAAACCGATTCGCAGCTCGCACTTGAGTGTGTTTGCCTTTGTGCGTGTGGTTGTTTGTGTGAGGAAGGGGCGGGGTGGGGAGGGGAGGTGGGTGATGTGCACCGACCGGCGGCAATTCGGTGGCAGCAGTTTAATGGCGCAGCTGTTGTGCGAATTGCGTGGAAATGGCCAACGAAACTTGGTTGATTTTATGCGCTTCGCAATCGCGACTCCTGGGGCAATCAATTTTTATTGCTCAAGCAGCGAGCGGAGAGCGGAGAGCAGAGAGCAGCTGGAGAGCAGCTGGAGACCAGCGTCAGCTGCTCTAATAAGTTGAAAAACAACCTCAGCAGCTCAAAGGTTGCAATAACTCTGGATGTGTACTCCCCTTCCACCCCCCCCCTACTTCTTCCTCAGCCTCGCCTCCGTTTTGATAAATTTCATATGCACACAGGCAACATTTTGTCGTTTGTTGTCGCGGCAACATCCATATCCTCAGCCATTACCTGTGCACTCTATGGACTGCCTTGCGCATTACCGAAATTTCGGATAAATGTTCTACATATTGTAAAATAACAATATAAAAATTTTGCACACAGCAAAGCACTCACACGGGTTGCTCGCAAAGTTAGCTAAAGAGAAGCTCCATTTGATGATGATGTAAAGTTTTATTATTATTCCTGAATTCATGCCATTCAACTTTGGTCTCCGGGCAGTACAATTATTGTTGAGGTATAAAAAAATCAGAGCTCTAGTATATGAATAGCCGGGTATTTATCAAATGTATTGGGAAATCATTCGAATTATGTAAAGGTATAGAAAGAGTGCTTCGCGCTATAGCAGTTATCCATACCATTGTATATATTCGAGAAGAACTAGAATTGGAATAAAATGTTATATATTCATCTACATATTATCATGTTATAGATTAAAGCAACTCAATTTCTATTTACCTAGACCTGTATGTGGTCTAAGTTAGCTATAGCTAAAACTTCTGTGTCGACCCTCGCTCACTTATGCCAAAATTCTGTCGAGCTGGCAGCTGCTTTATACTTAACTTGGCAGCTAAAATTTCACTCTAATATGTATACACTCGTGATGTATGCGTGTGTGTGTATATGTGTGAGGGGGGAGGGGGTGTGGTAGGCGAGTACCTTGTTGCTGGGTACTTGAGCAAAAGTCCTGACAATATCATATGCCAATGCTTCGTATTCAAGTGGTTGGCCGCCGTTGATGCTTTTGTTGTTGCTCATCTTATGGCCAGATTGTAAGCGGCTTATTGTTGTGAATGATGAACTTTTATGACTGCCCCAATTGTTGTGCTGTTGCCGGGTTGAATGAGTTACTTCCGAAGAAGCGTATGGGAATTGGGCATTTGTAATGCAGTTTTTGCAGCAGTTTACACCCAACTGAGACTGAGAGGGATAGGGAGAGGGAGAGGGAGAAGTGCATGAAAAGTGCTCGATTTAACTCAACATCAAATACATTTGCAGCCATTCAACTGCAGGCCAAATGCGTCCATTAACAGTTCAGATATGTGGCTGAGCCAAAGTGAATGCGGTATTTTCTATGGCCTGCTTCACTTAGCTCGTACTTTGGACTTTGGGCTAAGCCTCAGTCTCAGCCTCAGCCTCAGCCTCAGTCTCTATAGCTCGGCTACATTTCCCAGCAGCGAATCTCATCTGAATTTTAAGCAGCCTCTGTCTGCCTACAAGTAGACAAGTACAAGACAGTTGGAATACAAATACTGATATGGCAAGATATGGCCAGATACAGCTACATCTTATACAAAACATTTTCAAGTGCACAGACACTTTTTGCAAACTTTGAGTCTGCGTGTGGCTCGTCAATTGTAATACAGTCATCTCCACGCACACACACACACGCAGAGAGAGGGAGGGAGAGAGAGAGAGAGAGAGAGACAGGTTTGTGAAGGCAGAGATATTGGCCAACTGTTCTGTGTCAGCTCCATGTTGGCATTGTCAGCAACCACTTGTTGTTGTTGTTGTTGTTGTTGTTGTCATTGTTGCTGTTGCTATTACAGACGCTGCTTTTGTGCTGTTATTGTTTGGCATTGGCTCTCGTTGTTATGCACATAAGCATAAAATATTAATACCCTTAACTTCAATAGCAAACAGTAAAAAAATATACAAAATGCAAATAAATAATAAAAAAAAATAAAACAACAACAAAGAAGGCGCTCGAGCGTAGAAAGCAGATGCCCATTGCTTAGCATTTTATAAAGCGCTGTTGTTAGGCTCTTTGGCGTCGTTCTAAGCCCAATTATGCCGTCATTTATGTGATATCAAAAGCAGAGCATCAGAAATAGAAAAAGTCTCTGCAGAACGCGAGCAAAGTTCGCTTAACCGAACAACATCCCCTGGTTCAGTCAACTTTCTCGGCGTTTTACAATGTTTACAGGGTATGAGACAGCTTAAGAAGAAAAAAAAAAAAAAAAAAAAAAAACAAAAAAAACAGCCTTTGTTGGGAATTTAAAAGTCTTTTGATATACAAATTTGAAATAGAAATCGAAATAAAGAAGACAAGCGAAATTTATAGCAATTTATAGCAAAAATTCTAGAACCAGTCAGAAAACAATTACTTTTCAGCTTAGAATTATACTTCAATCATAATCGATGGTTGAACTTTTAAAGAGATTATAATATATTTTTTATGAATATTTAGAATTACTTTAACTGAATAACTTTAATTCAGCCAAGTATAATAAAAACTATCTACCATATAGATATTCAATTTGTCATATTATATATTTTGTATTTATTTCATTTACATAATATAATTTATCATATTTTTCATAAATATGCTATTAATTTTTTTTTAATCATGATATTTGATTAAAATCGATTAAAATTTATGTCCAAATATAATCGGATATTTTTCGAAGATCATGTTAAGTCACTCGAATTACTGCATTGAAAGAGAGAAATGAATGGAAACTATAACAAGATAGAGGAAGAAAAGAAAAAAGAAGAATAAGAAAAAAATGAAAAGAAGAAGAAAAAGAACAAGAACAAGAAAAGAAGAAGAAGAAGAAGAAGGAGAAGAAGATGAAGTTGCTAGAGCAGTCATGTTAGCTCACTCTCTTCAGGCTCTCCTGGTGTATTACTGAGCGCACTATGCTTAGATCAGTGAGCTACAACGATCTGCTTATTCGATGTAAGACTTACAATAACCCATGATGAGCTGATCTCGTTCATTAACAAATTTACCATTTGAGGAGGATCCTCAGAGCGACACGAAAAATGATTGAGCTAGAAGAATTTAAACTCAATTGATTGTTACACCGGAGAGAGAATTCTTACAGCCAATTTATGGCTATGGCTGTGCTTTTTATTTTGGGCATGGAGCACAAGTGGCTTTTTATGTAAATTTTGCAATGCCTGAACAACTTGTATATGGTAAGGAAATCAGTTTGAATTTGAGTAGAACTGCCACAAGCTGCGGTTCGATTGCGACACAGATTACATATAACAATGTGAGCTTGATGAAATGTTGACAGTATTAGCATCGAGTCTTAAATGAGATGACACATTGCTTTTGGGTTCTTAACAAATCTGGATTTCATTTACTTTCGACTACAAAAAATCCCTTGCATATTTAAGCATTTAAATTGTTTGCTCTGTAGGCCCAGCCGCACAACTATTTGGGCATTCAAGTGGAGTCAAACGCACAAATGTTGAGTCGATCTATATATACATATATATCTATGTATAAGTGTGTGTGAGCCTTTGTAATTTCTTCTTTTTTTTATAATTCTTTTTGCTTTTGTTTCGTCTGTGTTTTGTGCACTTTTACGACTTTAATTATGTAAGTACATAATTGTGTTATTATCATAAGCGCAAGGACTTGCTGCTGGTCAGGACCCGTGTGATCTTTATGGTCCAGAGCCCTGCCGTGTGCTTAGTGTGCGTCCAGGCCTAACCTTGTCTGACCGGTCTGCTTGGTAAGCATTTTACGGCCATTAAGCTCCGGCCGTATCTTTTTCTCTTTTTTTGGTTGCCTGCGCCTGCTGTCTAAAGTGCGGGGAGGTGACGCACCCCCTCCCCCACTCCCCCACACCGACTACTGACATTGTAATCTGTGCTCCATTTCCAGGCATTGTTGTGCTTGTTATTATTATTTAAATTATGGAATGCGCAGTGATTTTAATTATGCATTCGAACATTCTCAGAGCTTCGCTTATACTTTTCGGCTTTCATTAGGAAACGCACGTGGAAGCCAGAGAGAGAGGAGCAGCGGGTAGAAGGGACAGCCGGGCAGCGGGCGAGGTCTAATAATTGAAACTTAAACGATGATTATTGCTCTTCGCTGCTTCTGGTTGTCAGTGACAACAGTTTACTTACTTTTAATTAGTGTGTGCAAATTAATTACACATACGCCAGACTCGAAATTTCATGCTCATTATCATCATCATTGTCATTATTTGTCTTGTCATTTATTTTTACTCTTATTACTTTTCTCGTCTGTTTGCTGTGCCTTGTTTTCCATCAAACGACTGCTAATTATATCATGGCTTTAAATTATTTATTATGCCTACATTGCTGGGATCTTGGCTTCAATTTCATGCAGTATTTACACGGCTGTGTGTGTGTGTGTGTGTGTGTGGGTGTTGGGGGTGCTTTGCTGTTGCTGGCATTGACAGCCAAAGAGAAGTCTCGAAATGCCAGCCGCTAATCGAGAATAGAATGTAATTCAAATGTTTTATCCCATTTCACGCCCAGGCCACAGTTCCATTAGCAAAATTTAGGCAAACACTTGAACAACTATTTAAGTTTATGTTCTGCTGTTTGCTCTGGTGTCACTAATATAAATAATGGAAAATATATTGATGGGGCTTACGGTAAGCCAATGGCTTACTCTGAGAAAATTCATAAGAAAATTTCACGCCGAGAAGCTATTTATAGTATTTATGTTAAATATTTGCTGAAAATTAATATTTAAGAAATGTATATTCATATATTTATTGATAAGCTTAACTTAACTTTGTTTTCATTTTATTTGAAATTTATTTCGAATTGCAATTCATATTTGAAGCTGCCTTGATGCCAAATGGATTTACAGCCTTTAGCGTATTATATATACATATATATTATATAGAAACTGTATATTCAACTTTACCAGCAGACACTCTCGCCGCTTCAATGGAAACTGCTTTTTATGCAACATCTTTATTTATTTATTTTTTTTTTTTGTAGCCTCGGGCAGTTTGTTGTTCTTTATAACTGTATATATGCCGCTGGGCCACGGCATTTCAGCTTGTAGTAAATTATTATTAAGTGCCTTTCATTATAAGTTTACAGAAGACAGAAGCTAACACACGCACACACACACACACACACACACACGGAGAGGGAAAGAGATAGCGAGTCAGCCGTTAACTTCGCTGATATTCCTTAAAGGCAATTCGTCAATGTCAAAATTATGACAGTGGGCACGCTTATGTGTGCGAGTACTTTTTGCGCCTGCTGTTGCAATTTGTTGTTTCTGCGCCACACCCAGAACATTTGCCGCCTTGCCGTCTGCCGGCTGCCGGCTGCCACTTGGCATTTGCCACTTGCCCCCATCTTCAGGCTGTTTCCAGCCCACTTGCCTCACTTATTTACGGTCTCAAACCAATTGCTGTCTGTCTTTCAGTCTTTCTGCTTTTCTGCCTTTCTGCCTTTCTGGCTTCTGCCTTGTGCCTTGCGGCGCGAATCTGCGGAATGTCGCCTACACTATCCTTGGGCCTAGTCGCTTGCCTCCTGCTTTCTGCCTTCTGCCTTCTGCCTTCCGCCTCCTGCCACCTGCCATTTGCCGCACGCTTGTTGCTTGTTCTTGGCATGACGGAAATAAATTGTTATTAATGCGTTTGGCTCATACGACGCCTTCGGCTTTGGTCTTTCATTCAGTCCAGTGCCACATTCAATGAATTATTTGAAACGCGCGCTAAATTCTAAATGGCTTTGTGCGCGCGGCTCCGACTCCGCCAATTTAATGCGGCTGCCACTTGTTGAAGAGAACGGAACGTGTCCATAAACTGTTTACGGCTGCCGTCAAATTGATTTGTACCAGGCAAACGAAGCAAATCAATTGCACTGCGCCGGCTAAGGTAATCATAATGCGACTCAATTGACGGGGAAGCACACAGATGCCATCGCCTCCTGGCCCAGGCCCCAGTCCCCAATACCCAATCCCCAGCCCCATTGTCGTTTCCTTCCTGCCCAGTGAAGAGTGTCAGAAATCTTAAAAGGAAAATCAGCAACAGTCTCAGACGCTGCACACGCTGCGAGCTCGGCTATAGCTCAAGTAACGTTAAAAAAATATATAGGAATATAAAAAACCAAAATGAGGACGAAAAAATAATGCGGAGATGTGCTCATAAAAACGCCACGAAATTTTCCAGGGTGGAATAATAGAGAAAAATCCGAGCTGCGCCGACAATACACTAATTTAAGTGCTAATAAAACTGTATCTTATTATCATTAGCATTATTAGAATTATATTGATTTAATTTTACTACTAGTACTTGAAATATTCTTGCTTCTAATACTATCTCAAAATCATTGTTATTAGCATTAGTTATACGCATGATTGCTGTTATTAGTATTGTTATTATTGTAATCATTATTGCTTGTTCTTATTATTCCGTCTTCAGTACCGTAACTATAATTTCTAGAAAACACAACAATTTTTATATCATTATTATTAATGCTAATATTATTATTTTTATATTATTATTATTATTATTATTATTATTATTTTTTATTATTATTATTATTATTATTATTATTATTATTATTATTATTATTA
>NW_022046238.1:0-52743 GCF_001654015.2 Drosophila navojoa | reverse complement strand
AATTTTTTTTTTTTTTTTTTTTTTTTTTAAAAGATACATTTCATTCATGAGGTACATCTATACAAGAAAATAGGAATTGCAAACTGTTTACTTCCTAAGCTACATGTTTTAGGGTTAAACAGTTTTTTTTTACTTCTATTTCCTTGCATTTACCTCATTTGTGGCAATGAAGGGCATCTTGTTGTAGTAAAAAAAAAAAAAAAAAAAAAAAAAACATTCATATTCGTTTCTTTAGCGATCCTTAATTATGCTAAAATCTGTTCTGTTCTGTTCTCTTCTGTTCTTTGTCCTGTTCTGTTCGGTTCTCCTTCTCGCACTTTTTTTCTACCGGCTTAGTCTAAGCTTTGCTTTAAATTGCCTTGCAAAAAAAATAAAATAAAAAATAAAAATACATGTGTATTGTACACCAAGTCAGTGGGAGCGACGGCGCACGCATTAGTCTATACATCAAGTATTCTAGTATTCATTTTGTTGCTATCCTGCTCGCTCCCTAATTAATAGCCTTAGCCTAACTTCCATTAGCAATGCTGAAAATAACATAACATGCTCACACAAAGAGAAAGAGTGTGAGAGAACGAGAGCAGCGATTATTCCAGTTGCTGCTCTCACTTATTCTGCCTTAGCCTAACTGTTAGTGTATAGTCATTTGCTCATGCCGAGTGCGTGTCGTCGACAGCCAAAGGAGCAAGAGCGAGAGCGAATGACTTAAAAATAAACAGTAAACAGTCCAAGCTTCTATTACTATGCTGCTCGCTCTCATTTAGCCTAAGCTTTCCATACTATTTGCAATGCAATGCAAAACAAAAACAAAAAACAAAAAATACCTGCATTCCTTGCAAAGAGAGAGTGAGAAAAAAAATATGTATGTAAATGAAATAAACTAGTTTGAAATGATTTGCTGCTGTTTGTTGTTTTCTCCCTCGCTCTTCTCCTCAGCATTTAACTGCCTAGCTGAGTAGAGCTGACTATTGAGTTGACCAATCGCCATCTACTCCGAGTCCAGGCTATCCCAGCCATCGGCGAATCCATCCAACTGCAACAGCTACTGGAACGGCACAAATTTCGTCATATCCGCTGTTGTGCAACGGGGCGCAATCGCCGGATTGGTGACGGTAATGGGCAGCTCCAAGGATGTGGGCACGCCGCTGCCGCTGCCATTGGTCACACCAATCACGGCCAGGCTATCGTCCAGATTGCCACCAATGGCATCAATGGACAACGGCGAGGCCGATGAGCTGCTGCTGCCGGCGCGCAGTTGAAGGGCGGCAGAGGCGCTGGTGCTTGGCTGCTCCAGCGCGGACATGATGGGCGTCTGATCCAGCAGCGCATTTGTCTCGTTCGTGCGGGCTGTGATCGGCGGCGTCAAATGGGAGCCACTCACTGGCAACGTGTGTGCCATAAAGCCAATCACATCCTCCTCAGCGCCAGTTCCAGCTGCACCTCCTGATGTTGCTAGTGTTGGTACTGGTCCTGTGCCAGCAGCCGCCGATTGAGTCTCAATGTGTAGAATGCCCACGCTGTTGCCGGCCAGCGCGGCAGACAGCAAATCGGGAACTATCAGTGGTACGGAGCCAGCTCCGTGGTTGCACTGGTGCAAGGCCAAGTCCTCCAGATTGACCAGCTGTAAGTCTCGCTCGTGCAAATAGTTCTTGGCCGCCTGCAATATTTCGGCGGCAGGCAACAGAGCCTGCCCGCCGCCGTCAATCTCAATGATGATGTCATCCTGTTGCTCGGCTATATTCATCAGCACCTCGGTTGATATCTCCAGCTGGTGGCCGCCGACATTCAGCTGGAGCACATTCGACTGAAGCTGATAGATTTCCTCGGAGGGCGATGGATTCTCGGCTTCATCAGTTGCCACCAGGCCATCAGATGGTTCCGGCTCCTCCTCTTCGTCGTCGTGGCCTTCGGCTAATTGATTCGAAGGCGACATCATGCCCAGTATGCCACCTGGCATCACAACCCCTTCTTCCACAGCTTCTCCATCTTCCACTTGTCCTTCCTCGCCATCAGCATTCTCACCCTGCTCACCCTGCACCACCTGCGCTATGGCCTCACCATCCAGCAGAAAGACCGCAGACAGCGGATTACCTTCGGGTAGCTGTGGCGTCTCGGTTAGTGCCTCCAAAGGCACCGGCACCAAATGATTCTCGTTATCCAAATATAGTGCCTCGTTGTTCAAAGGAGTAAAATTGTTGTTGTTGCTCAGGGAGCAGAGCATGAAGGTGTTGTTGTAGCCAGGAATGGGCCGAGTCATCACAGCACAAATCCGTGAATCTGCTCCAATCTCTTGGGAGGTTTCCTTCGACTCATCTGGATCGGAATTGTTGTCCCCTGAAGGCGGACGGTTTACTGCTCGTGACGATGACGGCTGATCGTCCAGTGGATCATCGATTCTCTGTGACTGTTGTCTCTGCTGTGCTTGCGGTTGCTGTCCTAGCAGCAGCTGCTCCTGCTCTTCCTCCAGCTGCAGCTGCTCCTGCAGTTCCTCCAGCTGCAATTGCTCCTGCTGCAGCTGATCCTGCTCTCCCTCAAGGTGCAGCTGTTCCTGCTCTTCCTCCAACTGCAGCTGCTCCTGCTCTTCTTCTAAGTGCAGCTGCTCCTGCTCTCCTTCTAGGTGCAGCTGCTCCTGCTCTTCCTCCATGTGCAGCTGCTCCTGCTCTTCCTCTGGGTGCAACTGCTCTTGCTCTTCCTCTAGATGAAGCTGCTCCTGCTCTTCCTCTAGATGCAGCTGCTCCTGCTCTTCCTCTAGATGCAGCTGCTCCTGCTCTTCCTCTAGATGCAGTTGCTCGTGCTCTTCCTCTAGATGCAGTTGCTCGTGCTCTTCCTCTAGATGAAGCTGCTCCTGCTCTTCCTCTAGATGAAGCTGCTCCTGATCTTCCTCTAGATGAAGCTGCTCCTGCTCTTCCTCTAGATGAAGCTGCTCTTGATCTTCCTCTAGATGAAGTTGCTTCTGCTCTTCCTCTAGATGCAGCTGCTCCTGCTCTTCCTCTAAATGAAGCTGCTCCTGCTCCTGCTCTTCCTCTAGGTGCAGCTGCTCCTGCTCTCCTTCTAAGTGCAGCTGCTCCTGCTCCTGCTCTTCCTCCATGTGCAGCTGCTCCTGCTGCAGCTCCTCCTGCTCTTCCTCCTGTTGCAGCGCCTCCTGCTCTTCCTCCTGTTGCAGCTCCTCCTGCTCTTCTTCCAGATGCAGCTCCTCCTGCTCTTCTTCCAGCTGCAGCTCCTCCTGCTCTTCTTCCAGCGGCAGCTCCTCCTGCCCTTCCTCCAGTTGCAGCTGCTCCTGCTCATCCACCAGCTGCTGCGGTTCCTCCTGTCCGTGCAGCTGCTCCTCCAGTTGTTGTTCTGCTACCGTTTCCTCTTCTTGCTCTTCTTGCGCTTCATCTGATACCGGATCCAGTTCCAATTCCAGTTCAAGGTCCAGCTCCAATTGATCCTGCTCCTCATTCCGCTTCTCTTTTGCTTTCTCTTTCTCCTCCTTTTCCTTCTCCTTCTCGGCCTCCAGTTCTTGCTTTCTTTTTCTGGCTTCCACTGCAGCTTGAGAGCCGCTACCTCGTCGCTTTCTTCTAGCCTGAGCATCGCGCAGCCGCAGCAGCTGCCGCCTGGCAAGCTGCAGATCCTGCTCAGTCAGCGTGCTCAAAACCTGACAGGATGGACTCTTCCGCGGCCGGCTTAGGTTCTCTCTGCGCATGGCCATTGGGTGCTCGCTAGCCGCTCGGCGATTGAGCCGGAAGTTGCGCTGCTCCTTCAGCCGCATGAGCAGCAACTTCTCCTCGGCGTCCGGCCTGTGCTGACAGCGGGCGCGAGCCCAGCGCTCCCGTGCAATGCGATTGATCTCTGCCCTGCGTCCGCTAGTTATGTCCGCCTCGTACTTGAGCAGCATCTCCCGCTCGCGCTCCTTCAGCTGCACTTCGAAGCGCCGACCGACAGGCGGCGGCGTTGGTGACCAGCGATTCGGCGATGTTGGTGATTCAGCTCGCGTGGCATTCGCGCGTTGTGCTGCCGCCGATGTGGAGGGCAACGGCTGTTGCTGTGTGTGCTTCTTCTCTTCTTTCTTCGAGTGCTTTGCCTTCTTCGCTTGCTTTGCGCTTGTCTTGTCTTTTGAGTGCTTCGCCGGCGGCTGCTGCTCCACCTTCTGCGGCTTCTGTTTGCCGTGATGCTGCTTCTGCTTTTGCCTCTCCTTTTGACTCTTGGCAACTCCACGCTCGCCCTCCTCAGCTCCCACCGGCCGTTTCACCTGGCTGTGTCCGCTGCTGCTGCTGCTGCTGCTCCTGCTGGTGTTGCTGGCGGTGCCACTGCTGCTGCTGCCACTGCCACTGCCGCTGCTGCTACTACTGCTGGTGCCGCTGCCATTGCCGCTGCCGCTGCTGCTACTGCTGCTTCCATGGCTACCCCGCTTACTCTTGCTGATTTTGCTGGCTTTGCTCGCTCGGCTGGCTCTGCTCGCCAGACTGCGAACCCGTGCACAGCTCATATTGCTGTTCTGTGAATTGGGTCGTATCTCGTAGAGATTGGGCAGCAATATGTCCTCCAGGATGAGCACACCACTCGACTCTGTGGCCGTGGTCGACTCCTCCGCCAGGGCTGGAGCCGAGCGCTGCAGTTCGCGCGCCTCCTCGGCCGAGATGACGGCCATATTGGAGAGAATGGAGCTGCTGTTGCTGTTGCTGTTGCTGTTGCTCGTCAAGTGCGAGGAGCTGTTGCTGTTGGAGTTCATGTGCAGGTGGATATGGCTCAATGCTGGCGATGCTAAGCCGCTGAACTGCGTCTGAATGGGGAACTGCATTTGGCTAGCGAACGGCAACTGCGGCTGGAATTGCAGTTGCGTCTCCTGCGCTTGCACTGGCGACGAGTTACTCAGCTCCTCGGCTGTGGGTGTCGGTGTGGGCGGAGTTTGAGCCAGGCTGTAGCTGGACATGATGGGGGATGGCGACTTGGCTTTGGCAGCGCATTGGCTTGGATTGCTTTGGCGTCGCTTGTCAGTCTTCAGATCAGAGCTGGAGCCATTGGATAGTGTGGGTAGCGGCGACGTCACTACCTGCTGCTCCTCATCCTCTTCGTCGTGTTCCAGCGACAGAGCCACCTCTTGCTGGCCTGCATCGTCCTCATCTTCCTCCCGCTCTTGCTCCTGCTCCTGCTGTTGCTTCTTTTGTTGCTCCTGCTCTTCGCGCTGCTTGTTGCGCGACTTGAAAATGCGCTTCTGCCGCTCCTTGATGGGCAGATTTGACTGCTCCGCCTCCGCATCCACACTGCCTGCTCCGGTCTCCAAGTCTTGCTCGTGCTCCAGCTCCTGCTGTTGGGACTGGTGTTCATTGAATGCCTTGAAGACATCCTCGTGGGACTTGGCAAGAGATTGCTTTCTAGATCGCGGCTCCTCGCCGCCATTGGACAGGGAAGGAGCCGTGGCAGCAGCTGTTGCCGTCTGGGCAGGAGCTGGAGCCGAGGGCTTGGTGCGCCGTCTATAGCTTAGACCATTTCCATTCCTCTCAGCGATGGGTGCATTCGGCTGCATGGCAGCCGGCTCGAGGTGCTCGTCCTCTTCGTCGAAATCGAAGCAGGAGACGGCACTCGGATACGGATTCGGATTCAGCACTGATGCCCTCATCGAGCGCTGCGGCTCGGCAGCATCGATGAAGACAACGCTCTCATTGGAGCTAGCATCGCTATCGTGAATTAGGATCGGCTCATCCTGGACACAGTTGCTCTCGGCGCTAGAGTCGAACTCCTGCAGCACCACATCCCGGCGATCCTTCTTTGGTATGTTGCGTATGCGCTTGGATGAGGACGAGCTCGATGAGCAGGAGGCCACGGCATTCATGGATACATCATTACATAGTGCATCATTTGTGGCTGGACTTGCTTCGGCATCAGCATCAGCGTCGACGACGACGTCGGCGACAGCGTCGGCGTCAGCTTCGTCGTCTGGCTGCTGTTGCTGCTGCTGCTGCTGCGAGCCTTGTGGCAGCTGCTGCTGCTGTGCCTGCTCGATTCGCTGCTCCTGTTCCAGTTCTGGCTCCTCCTGCTCGTAATCTCCCCATTCTGCCAGCAATCTGAGATGCAGCTCCCGTGAATCATTCACAATCTGATTTGGACTGTTGCTGCGCTGCCGTTGCTGCTGCTCCTCCTCCTTCTTCTTCTTCTCCGCTTTCTCCTTCTCCTGCATCTGTTCCTTCGCCTTCTGCCGTCTCGCAGAAGCCGCTGCCTGCTCTTCTTCATCGTCATCCTCATCCTCCTCCTCATCCCGCCGCTTGCGCTTGCGTCCCCGCTTAGCAGCCGCTGCCGCCGACTTGGCCTTCGCGTTGACTTTCGACACGGCCGGAGTTCCCGATGTGTGCACCGTCGCCGCACTGGGATTCACTGTCTGGGTCGCACGACTGGGCAACGCCAGTGAGAAGGGCGACGGTGTTGGTGATGTGGACGTGGACATCATGGCGGCGCTGGTGATTGTGCAGCTCCTCTCATTAGACTGCTGCGGACGTTGGCGGGGCAGCGCAAAGGTAACCGAGGAGGAGGCGGATCTTTGTGAAGTTGGCGTTTTGGCTAGGACTGTCCGTGCTCGTCCTCTGCCTCTGTTCGCATCCCCTTCGTCGGCATTGTCGCCATCGTATGTCGCTCTGGCAGCACTGAGTCCCCGTCTCCTGCCCAATCGCTCAGCTCGCTCGATCCTGGCCCGCTCGCGCTCTGCACTGGCACTGTCCCTGGTCTCCTGCTGCCTGGTGCAGGAACGCGTTAGTCTTCTCTGCTTCGCCGGCGTGGCGGGCGATGGCAACGCCAGGGGCGGCGGCGCTGGCATCGTGGCACGCAGCTGATGGCAACGCTTGCGTCTCGGATCCCGCGAGCTGACCTGCGTGTTGCGGCGCACCGCCGCAAGGGGGCGCTCATTCGACGACGACTCGCAGGGTATGGGCGACTTGACCACACGCTCAATGCTCGCCAGCGTCAGCTGGGCAATGTTCGCCACCTGTCGCTGCTCCTCATCGTTGAGCGGAGCATCCACCACAATGGAGACGTGTCGCGACTGGCAGCGCCACAGCGACGAGTAGGACGCCAAGTCACGGGAGATCGATGTGTTGGCCCTGCGTGACGCACGCGACTTGTTGGCCATGCAATTGCCGCCACACCCACCGCCAGCGACACCGCCACCGCCACCTCCAACTCCGCCGCCGCCGCCACAGCCACCGCCTGGCTTGCCCGGCAGCAGGGGCCGCTGGTTGTTGCCGGTGCTCGAGCGACTGGGCTCCACGTGAGTGCGTCTATGGATGAGCAGAACGTTCATGCTGCTCGTATGAAAGTCGCACAGGTTGCACTCGTAGCGCTGGTCGTTGCGTCCCTCGGGGCGAGCATAAGCTGAAGCCGGCGCGCCAATGTCCATGATACGAATCGATGAATCCTGTCAAGCGTAGAGAGGGAGAACACACATTAACTAGAGTCGATAACAGGCTAAAGGTCAAGCTCAAGAGATTGAAAGCAAATATGTACAAGAGCTATGGAGGATTGGCTGAAGACTAAATGGCCTTGGGGGCAGATATGTGGAAGAGTAGTCTGTAGTTAGTATAAGAGTAGTCTGTATTTAGTATAAGAGTGTATTTAGTATAGGAGTAATCTGCAGTTAATATAAGAGTAGTCTGCAGTTAGTATAAGAGTAGTCTGCAGTTAGTATAAGAGTAGTCTGTAGTTAGTATAAGAGTAATCTGTATTTAGTATAAGAACAGTCATATCAGGATGGCTTGCCCTACAAACTCTTATACGAGAAAGATGTATGCAGCAGACCTTAGACTGAGATATACTATGTGGAAGTGCACTCTAAAAGATTTCATATTGAAATATGGGTAGATGTACGGTATAAGAGATGCGAGCATGCACTGCCTCTTTATAAGGACGAAGTACGAGGTATGTGTAGGAATACATCCATCATAATAGAGCATAGCTCGACAGATGAGAAACATGAGAGAGAAGTAGCTGTAAACTGACCACCCAATAGGCATATAGCATTTCTTTATAAGATATATTTATAAAGATAACAAAAGCCTAACGTTCTACTGAAGCACAAGAATTGTAGAAAAAAGGGAATACCTATATATCTATCAGATACCTATAACAGTATGGTATAACAGTCATATCGGAATGACTTACCCTACAAACTCTTTTACGAGAAAGATGCCTGCAGCAGAACTTAGACTGAGATTTACTATTGAAGAGATATAAGAATGGAATATAGGAATATATGGAATACGGTATAAGAGATGCGAGCATTAAATGCACCAGCTGCTGCGAGTCAAGGAGTCTTTATAAGGACGAGATACAAAGTATGTGTGGGAATACATTCATCATAATAGAGCATAGCTCAACAGATGGGAAAGATGAAAGAGAAGTAGCTGTGCTTCGTAAACTGAACAGGCATTTAGTCTCTCTGTATAAGAGATGTTTATAAGAAGGCTACATACAAATATCATATAGATAAATATCTCTTGGGGGTTAGTCAAAGAGAGTTAAGGAGCATAAGAATTCGAGTAGGAAAGGGAATACGCATATATTTCATTGCATATATTTCCTTATGATGCTACCAACACTCACATGGTCGTTAAAGTTGCCGTAGATGTTGTAGCTGTTATCCATAATATTGTTGTTGTTGTTGTTGTTGTGGGCGTGAATGTTATTGTTGTTGCTGCTGCTGCTGCTGCTGCTGCTACTGTTGAGGTGATTATTGTTGACGGTTTGACTGTTGTTGTTATTGTAGTTGTTGCTGTTGTTGTGGTTGTTGTAGCGATTATTATTTAGCTGATCATCCCGATTGTTGTTGCTGTTGCTGTTGTTGTAGTTGCGATTATTTACAGCATTGCTGCTGCCGCTGCCGCTGGCGCTGTTGTTGTTGTTGTTGTTGCTGGTGCCGGCGCCGGCGCCGATAGAGACGGTGGTATTGGTGCCCACAGTGGCGGTGGTGACGGTGCTCGATAGCAATGCCTTAATCAAGCTCTCACGGCTCACCGCTGGCTCCGCGCTCTCCGAACTCCGTTCGGCGGCCAAGCGACTTTCGGCGTGTCTCACGTCCTCGTTGAACTTCTCCCTCATATCGGCTGTCACGGATTTTCCTGTAAAGCAAAAGCAAAAGCAAATGCAAGTTCAGATATCAATGCGAGTCGTACATGGATGTTCTTGGAGGCGAAGCGCCCCTCTCTTACGTATTTCCATTCGTTCTTCTATTTCTCATTCTTGCCATTCGCTTTCTACTCTTTGTCGTCCCTCCGCTATCTGTGCAGTTCTCTGCTCTTTAAATCTCAATCTTTGTCTTCCTTGCTCTCCTTCTTCTTCTTTTTCTCTCTCTTCCTTTCTCTCCCATTCTCTGTTACTTTCCAATTTTTCACTTCTCTTTCTCTTCCATTCTGACATTCTTCCACCAGCCTACATCTACATCTCAATCTCTGCCTTGTTTGCTCTCCTTCTTCTTATTTTTCTCTATTCCTCTACCTCTCCCATTCTCTATTGCTCTAAAATTTTTCAATCTCTCTTTTCACTCCCCTTTCTCACTCATTCCTTCGTTCCCATTCTGACATTCTTCCTTCAGCCTACATCTCCATTTCAATCTCTCCCTTGCTTGCTCTCCTTCATCTTCTTTTTCTCTCTCGCTCACTCCTTCTCTCCCTTTCTGACGTTCTCCCACTCACACAGAAATAATCATCTAGTAATCGGATAGTTTACTGTCTATTCGAACAGCTTTCGTTGGCTCTGAGCTGCTCTCGTCGAGCTCACATTTATTTTATATCTGGTATTGTTCACATCGAGCATACGAGCTCTTCAAAAATATATATTTCTATAAATTTATATTTTTTTTACTTTTTATCAAATCAATATATAGACTTATATATTTTTGTATTTTTGTACGAGTCAAGAGCATTTGCGATAAACCAACGAAGAGGCAAAGCAAGAGATCGAAACGGTGCGGCGGAGAGTGAGAGACCAACAGCGCGACAGCAAGCAAGAGAGAAAGAGCCAAACGAATCGACAGCAAGGAGAACAGCAAGAGGGCAAAAGCAAGACAGCAGCAGAGGATATGCGCGTCGGTGCGGAGGGCTGCTGCTGCGGCAGCGCCATCATGTCCAACATACTCGGCGCAGCCAACGCCATATCGCAGCTGCGCCTGCAGACGATCGTCGACAATGTGAGGCCGCTGCAGCAGGCGCTGGGCAGCCGCCAGAGTCGCCCCTTCATCGTGGGAGGCCTGGCCACCGGCGTGCTGCTCTACTATTGCGGCCATCGCTGGCTCAAGCAGAAGGGGGCGGCGGAGCAGGAGAAGCCCAAGCCCAAGCCCCAGTCAGCGGAGGAGGGATGGCAAGTGGAGCCGGCAGGGGCCGAGCAGCTATTGAAGAACTATGAGACGGGCGCCGGAGATGGCGCTGCAACAGAGGCCGCAGATGGACGCGAAGGAGTTAAGGGCATGGCCAAGACCAAGGCCAAGCCGGAGGCCGAGACCGAGGCAGAGGCAAAGGCCGAGGCTGGGGATGATGGTGAATCGGTGTCCAATGCAGAGCTGGCCACCGCCATGTCCGACAGCTCAATGGAGATCGAGTAGGGCCCGACTAGAAGTCAATCAAGCAATGTAGGATGGTCTCCGTAGAGGTTTCCCGGAATCTCTGCCAAACACAACACAAACACACGATCAAGTCTCAGACGAAACTTCCCTGGATCTCTCTCAAAATCAATTCAGTAAATTATTTCTTGAATCTCAATCAATTCGTTCCGGCAAGCAAGAGGGTCTCGCAGCCGATCTCTCTCAACTAATCAATGCATCAATCTAGGAGTGCCAACAGGGGTGAAGCATCTTCCTCGGAATTCTTCACCAATCAATCAAGAGTTACGAAAGAGAAAACGCCTTCATCGAATTATTTCCTTACTCAGTCATCAATCAATCAAGTCGCGCGAATAACAAGATCTGCCTCAAGCCACTCTCAATCAATCAATCAAGAGTGTTGAGAGACAACGAGAGAGAGAGAGAGAGAGAGTGAGAGCGCGGTGTTCCTCGAATCAAGCATCAATCAAAGAGTTCAATATGCATTCATATATATATATATACATGTACATATATATGCATATATGTATATATATATATATATATGTATAGTTATATACAAATATTATTTATTTTTTGCCCTTCTTTAAATTTATCGAAAAGAGGTGTGTGCATATATTTCGGTCTATGAATCCAGCCATCATTAACAATAGTTCAGTTATAAATAAATATGATGCGTATATACATATATATATATAAATATATATTATATATATATATGTATATGAGAATATAGAAAAAACAAAACAAGTCTCTCAATTGATTATCGATTATCGATAGCATAATGGTTCATTGCAAAGCTCTTTCATTTATTCCGGTTATCGATTAATCCATCCGTTCACTACATCATTCAGCCTCAATCAAGCCCAACATTTCAATAGAACAATAAGTGCTTCAATCAATTACGACAGATTGGTAACGTAATCGGTTAATCGATCAATCGATGCGCCAATCGTGTTGAATACTTGACTTCAGGAACCACTCTAATAGACAATCATCGTTCATCTTGCTTGATAACTATGCCAGTCAATCAGTCAATCATACACTTATACCATTCACCAACAATCTTGCTCAATTACTTTCTCTATTTTCTTTCCCTTTCCCCTTGAACTGTCTCCGATTGCCCTTCGGCCAGCTGTGGATGCATCAATCAATCAATCAATATACGCATATATATACTCACTGGTGCCCAGCTTGATGAAGTCCTTTTTGTGCTCGCACTGAAATGGATAGATCAGCTTGGACGTGTTCACCTGCTCGCTGCAAGAGACAGAACAACAACAAATAGGTCAACACAAATCCCAGAGTTAGAGCCGAAATGGGTATTACTTACAATGTTCGTTCGTTGAAGAATTCGACGACGGCGTAGGGTCGCCGCGTGCTATTCACAAAGCGAAAGTCTTGCGACGAGGTCACCTCGCCGGGCCACCAAATCTCCGAGTTGTGAATCTTTACCCAAACGATGTCCCCATCCTTGTACTGCCGCTCCACCTCCTCGTTGCGGAATCGTGGCATTTTGATGCTTTTATCAGCGAATATATATATATAGATCTATATATATATATATACAAGCTCTATCGATGTATATCTGTTATCCGAATTCGTAGTCCAAGTTCGATTCACTTCTGGTCGTCTATTCCTTATGTCTAAGTTCCGCTTCACGGCTTACATCGGGCCTGAACAGCTGCAAGCATTTGGTAGATTTTTATTCTTTTGAGAGAGAGAATTTCAGTAGAGTTCAAATTTCAAATACATATCTATACGCCCATGTGTAGCCCCCTGCTAAATAGCTAAGCCTGGGAACGCAACAATTTCAAGAACGGACAACCACAATGTGAATCGATCTAAATGTAACTTAAGTATATCTCTTATTCATATAACAGCTGGAATATTTAGTATGTAATACAAATGGTTTAACTTAATAATCGATAATTAACTTAATAATCGGGAGTATCCGACTAGCAGTTACCTTGGGCTCCGTGCCAATCTCGAGGCAGAAACATCGTAGCTGTGATAGTAAATAGATAGCAGAATCATTTTCAATTCTTATTCTAGATAACTAACTCTCCAGATCTTACACCAAATCAATTCTGAATAGTGTTCTAAGGGTTGAGTACCTGCTCCTTTGCTCTTATAGCCATAGCACTCCCTTAAGCTGAGTGCCTAGTTTATAGTACTTACTAGATAGCCAGGTTCTTATAGTATTTAACTAGTCTAGTCTTTAAGGAAACTTTAATTTTCATATATAACTTACATAACTTAGATTACCTCCCTAGACAACGTTTAGCTCTTATACCAAGTAGTCTCTTATACTATGGCGAAGTACTAAGGCTGTATCCATATTTTAGATCTATTATATTATCCTATAGTTCTTATACTAGCTCTTATATAATTAGACACGTTCGTTTAGAAACGAAATCATCCACATCTGTTGCTTAAATTTTATGGGTTTTACCACGCTTTCTGTGTGCTACATCATGCCTAAGACCAATACACCCTGTACAGGGTATATTCATATAGGCATAAATTAGAAGACAAATACAAGTTTTTGGTTTTGTTGTTGTTGTTGATTTTTTATAGTAATTTATTGAAATATTTCTTCATTCTGAGTAATTTACAATAGAGGTAATATTATATATATTTTGAGTGTATATATATATGATGAGTGTAAAATGAGGCATCCAAAATTTGATAGACACGCAAAAACAGATATGAACAAGGCGAAAAAAGGGCGCAAAATCGAAAGTACTGTTGCTACAATTAAAATGTTATCGTATATCGATTTTTGTATCATTTATTTTTTGTTCGCTTTCTGTATACCAAGTATACGCAATAGAGTTTTTACTTACATTCTTATATAACATTGAATAGAAAAGTGAAATCTTTATTAAACATGAATAAAAATTGTAAAAAATTTATGTTTTTTTTTGTTTTGTTTTTGTTTAAGAAAATATGTTAAAAATATATATATATTTCGTCTTAAGCTAATGCTAGAATTAAAATTTTAAGTTTTTCTAGTGGTTCATCTCTCTAGTGAGCGTAAAGTACATCGATATAACAGCGTCATTCCAATCACAATTTAGCAAGGACAGACAAATTACAAACATTAATTCAAAATTCAATATAAAAAAAGGTTTCGATATATATCGATATACTACGTCTATATATCTATAAAAACAGGAAAGGCAAACAGGCATAATAGAGAGAGACATAAGAAATATATAGATACATAGATAGAGGACAAGAGAGTATGGCAACTGTTAACTGTTAACAGTATGCTAACATTACATAAGTACAGAAGCTCTTACTGTTACAGCTAACATGGATAAACACAGTTCACCTAAAGCAGTCTATAAATAATTTCCGTTTCTGTTTCTGTCGCTTTATGTAAGTACACTGTTAGAGGGATTATGTCAACATAAGATATAACAGAAGCTGCTAGGCCCATTCCATTCAAAGATTCATACAGTTGTACTTCAAGTATTCTTCAATCGGTTGATTGCTAAAGCAGTTAACACTAAATGTAAGCAGCCAGAACTTTATTATGCCTCTGTTACTGCTACTGTTACGACGCTGCAAACGGCAGCTGTTAAGCGTGTTGTCTCAAAATGCAAATTCAAGCTCTCTGTTACGCTAACATAACGCCTTACTTTTGGTGGTACTGTTAAGTATATTAGATGAGCCACTGTTAATTGATTTGTTAACAGTAATTAACGATTATGTTAAAGCCAAGTGCTACAATTCAAAACTGCTGTTAGTTTTCCGACTGCCATGTTGCAGCTTCTAATGTTAACTCTGTGTACGCTGCTAACAGCAGTGTTTAGGGCTGCTGTTAAACGCTCTAGTCTACTGTTACAGCAATCAACTAGACTGTTAACTGCTCTGTTGACAGCAATCATTACGCTTATGCTAACATTACAACGCCCGCGCTGTCTGTCTGTGTGTGTGTGTGTGTTTGTGTGAGGGAAATGTCTTTTCCATTTACTTCAATTACAGAGCCAGGGTCGGATTAGTTAATTGATTGATTGGTGGGTGGGAATTCTGGAGGGGGGTCTTTTGGTTAGCTCGGTTGCCTTTTTATAATGTCTTGGATTTCATTGTTTTTGGAGGCTTGGTGCAATGTCATTGGGTGGTTGGATCCGTACGACCGCTGTTGCCATTGGAGGCAGACGTTGCCGTAGCCACATCATCGCCCACGATGAGCACCTTGCCGACGCCATCGGGCGCAACCAGCTCACCGCTTAGACCATCCAGGCCCGGCTCGCTAACATCTCCGGGTATCTTTGGCTTTGGACGATGCGTATCGACAGCATCGATTGGCAATTTGATATGCTCCACCTTACAGCCATAGGCGACTGGCGTCAGCTTAATGACCGTGTGCAATGGGACATACAAATAGGGCAGCTCATCCGCCGACTTGTCCAGGAAGTAGGCGAACAAACACCTTAGCACCGCCTGATGGGAGACAACGAGCACATTGCCCTGACGCTCCAATTCCATGATAACGGGCTCAAGTCGCGCCACCAGATCCTCATAGCTCTCGCCACGCGGATACCGATAGGCGAACTTATTGAGATCTCTCGCCTTGAACTCTTCGGGAAAACGTTCCTTAATCTGCTCGTAGGTCATCTCCTCACAGTGGCCCGCATCGATCTCATTCAGGGCCTTCCAACGCTCCTGGGGCGCCTTAACATCCGCTACCGTCTGTATGGCACGCTTCATCCATGAGGTCCACACGCGCAGTCCATCGATCTGCTGCTGCGAGATGAACGAGGCCAACGCCCTGGCATATTGATGTCCACGTGGACTCAGGTTCGAGTCACCACCAATCAGGCCGCTCAAATTGTGCTCCGATTCGCCGTGACGCGTTAGATAGATGGTGCGTGGCGTTATATGAATGTTCATCAGATAGTAGACAATGCGCGATTCCACGTGACCCTCGTTATTATAGACGACCACCTTTTTGCCGGCATTGTAGACCTTCATGAAGCTGAGATGCGATTCGGCGACTTCGTCAATCGGCTGATATCGCTCCTCGTAGTGCTCGATGCGTTGCAGGAAATCCCGTACAACCAGCTCCGTATTCATATTGATGTAATCTGGTGAGCTGACCTTCACTTCCAATATATTCTGTTCAATGATTTGCGGATCATCGCATATCGATTCCACAAAGAACAAACGGAACCCATGTTGCTTAACAACAATGTCATAGATCAATTGACGGCGATCGTGCGTCGAGTTCGTAGCATCGAAGACAGCGATGCTGCCGAGTCCGCTCAGCAGCCAGTCGCACGAGTCGTGTAGTGCTTGATTGGCACAGCGATTCCGTATAGCCATTGCCTCCTCATTATCGGCACGAAAGAATTCATGGGATTTGTAGGCGGTCGTTGCATGACGACGATACTCGCCCAAATTAAAGACACGCGTCGCGATGCCAATCCAATTGAGATAACGGGCCAGCTTCTTCGATATAAATGTCTTGCCCCTGGCGGGCAGGCCCACCATTGCGATCACATGCGGTGTGGTACAATCGGCTATTGTGCGTTCGCCCCGTATCGGAAACGGTTTGGTCATCACCGTTTCCGATGTGGGCGGCAGCAGCTTGCGCAATTCATCCGACATGACCGATGGACAGACATGCAGCTCATTTTCGATAGCCAAGTCGGCTGTCTTCTTCAGCTGATTCAATGAGGTGGTACGCACGCGTAGCGACGGCGAGGTGTTATAGGGCATATCCATGATGCTGGTGGCTGTTACGGAACGTACTAGCTCTTTGGCGGCGGCAACTGCGGCGTTTTGTTGTAGCAATTGTCGTTGTTCCAATTGTTGTTGTTGCAAAATGTGAGCACAACAGCAATTGCAGGGCTTTGATGTTGTTAATAGAGCTGGTGAACAGGAGGAGGAGGAGGATGAGGAAGAAGAGATGGTTGAAGCGGAAGATGCGGAAGAGGTTGTTGTTGTTGTTGTTGTTGTCACAGAGGAGTTGGTATCGGTATTGGTGTTGGTATTGTTGTTGTTGTTGTTGTTGGATGTTAACTTTTGCTGAAGAAGCGTGGGCAACAATTTGTTAGTTGTTGTTGCTGCTGCTGCTGCTGCTGTGGTTGTTGTTGACGTTATTGTTTCCTCCTTGTTGTTGTTGTTGTTGTTGTTGCTAGCTGCAATGTAATTGAAATGTGTTGAATTGTTGTTGCTGATGTTGCTACTGCTGCTGTTGCTGCTGCTTGGCAATTGTTGCTGCTGCTGCGTTGTTGTAGCTGCTGCTGCTGTTGCATTCAGCAATTGTTGTTGTTGTGGCGTGAGACATGAAATTAGGCGAGCATTTGTTTTAGTTGTTTGTGTTGTTCTTGTTGTTGTTGTGATGGGCAATGAGTGTGATGCAGTGTTTGTTGTTGTTGTGCGTTCCACATGAAGCAGCCCAACAATATTATTCATAAATATGCATGTGCGTGTGTGTGTATGTATGTGCCAAAAAATGAACACAATAAATGCGAGTTAATGGAAAATACCGAAAATAAACCAGTTTAAAAAGCCCGTTAGAAGCAGACGCAGTCCAAAATAAATACATAGTAAAGAGAACGCATTAAAAAGCAACTAGATAAGTACATATGTATATGTATATACAGACACACGCACACAATCGACGCACCCACACATACATCCATTCATACATAAATATTTTGGCAATACATACATAGTTATATCTATTACATATGTGTAGATATGTATATTTGACTTCTTTTTGCACTTGACGCACACGAAAACCGACGACTGACTGAACTGAAGCGCGCAAGGAAAATTTGTGCGGAAAAGCAAATGAGAATGAGAAGAAGCAGCAACAGAAGAAGAAGAAGAAGAAGTAGAAGCAGAAGAGTAAAAACGTGCGTGGGCGACGACAAACGTTTTTATATGGAAACAAAAACAAACAGCTGTTGGCTTATTAAATATTAAATATAGGCATTGGAAGACGAGGGATGCGTGCGTGAGTGCGTTCGTGCGTGCGTGTCTGTCGGCTTCATTAATGACTTGTTATCGATAGTTCAGCCCTGGTAGTAATTAGCGATCGATTAGCGCATAAAAGCGAAATTCTTGTAATTATCTGCTTCTGATGTTGTTATTGTTGTAGTAGTAGTAGATGTTGTTGCTCTTATACTCTGCTTATAATTTCATTTGGCAAATATACATACATATGTACTACATAAACTAAAGAAAATAAAGAAAAAGACAGAATTAAAAGCAAAAAAGATAACCAAGTTGTATATCTGGAAAATGCCCAACAAAACTAAATAAAAGAAATATACTTAAAAAGAAGTAGCGACAAAAAGATATGGCAGACGCAGAAGAAGCGGTGAACACATGCTCTTTGCATGCATACAATAATATTTTGCTTTTCTTTTGTCATTTACTGTAAATTGATTGCAACTTCAGAAATTTCCAAGGCAGAACGAACGAATGAGAGAGAGATAAGGAAAGGCCAATGGAATATTTGCAAGCAAGCCAATGGTGTAGGTAGGTAAACAGTCCCAACAACAACGGCAGCAGAACTCGCTCTCCCTCACTCTCTCTCTTTCATTCGTTATCACACTGTCAAGGTCAGTGTTGCCAGACAGGCCAAACAATCACGGGCGTCTGCATGCAAGCATAAACACACACACACATGCACTCATAAACTCACACACACATGGGCAGCGCATGCATGTGCTAAGCGATCAGCTGTTTAGGTAGCAGCAACCGTCAGTGAAGCCACACACGCCTCAGAGACGCTAAAACTAGTTACATGACTTTTAGCTTTTTAGCCTTTTTTTATTTTACTGAATATTTGAATGGAAGTTTGCATTTCCTTTACCATTTATTATTAATACATGCAGAATATGATATATTTTCTATTCATTTATGTATATGTATATAGCTATATTACATCGAAAATATATATCAACTAGGTCTTTCTTAATATATGTATACACAATTTTTATAACAGTTAGCCTATTGAATATATCAAATAAATGCAAACGGTCGACTTTTTAGGCTATCTACATATATATTTTACTATAGAAATCTAACACACAGATTCTTCTAATATATACAAGATCGTGACATTTTCAAAATCGATCTATCAACTAATCCTTGGCTTATATAGTTGGCAGCACTGTTGCCGCGAAGTTTCATTGAGTATGTCTAGGTGTACAAGTGTGACTAACTCAATGCTCATTTATTCCCCTTATTCATTGACATTATTTATTAAGCAGCAAATTGATTTATAATCAAGAAAACTAGCCGACAGGTGATTTATAATTGACTTATGTAATGGAAATGCTGTTGGTGCTGCATACTGGAAATGCCCCGACAAATAGTTGTTAATGGCACATTAAGCCAATTGGATTCCAATTACAACAACAGCTACTACAGTCAACAGCAGCAAGAACTGCGCAGTGCGAAAAAAAAAACCAAGTAATTGAAGAGTTTCGTAACAAGCAGTCTGATAGCCAATCAAAAGCTAAGTGATATGGTGTGATTGAATCTACGCCTGAGCTAGTTAGTATGCGTGTGTGAGTGTGTGTATGTGTGCAATTGTAATTACCTGCGACCAAGTTTAAAGTTGTTAAGCAGCGCGAGCGAGCGAGCGAGCGGGATAGAGGCACACGCGCGAGTGCAAAATTATAAGGAGAACAATAACAACAACAATATAGACACTAAAGAAAAAACATAAAACAAAATAAAGATGAAGTGAGAGAAAAAATCTGTATAGCAGCAGACACAACGCTCAATGCGGCAATACTAAAAATTGTGCACTAAATGCAAAAAGTTTGAAGCGAAGCGAAATTGTTACGCAGCAGCAGAAGCAGCACTACCAGCTGCGCAGCCGGCAGCGCAGTTTGTAACTGTAAACTTTTTGCTTGCTTGCTTGCTCGCCCGTTCGATTGCCGGCAACGGCAGAGGTCAACAAATCAAACGAAAAGCAACGCGAAAAACTACAACAACGACACCATACATAAAAAGTAGCTGTAAAACAAAAACTACGTAAAAAAAAAATACTAAATACGAAATCAAATGGCGCGATTTTTCGCTTTGATTCTGATTGGCAGCAAATCTATCTATCTCTGCGAGCGTGTATGTGTATGTGTGTGTGTGTGTGTGAACTAGTTCACAATTGTTTGCTTGCGCAAGATGCCAACTGGACTGGAAGGCTCTAGGGCAGGGCTAGGAATGAGGGAGGAGCATACACTTAAATGATTCCAAGTGCAATTGAACAATAGTCAGAAGAGCCGCAGCCTGACAATTTGCATATTCATATAATTACGTACATACGCATACATGCACAGATGATATTCTATACGTACATAGTTTCTAATATAGACTGGACTAGGACTGGCAGCAGCAATACGAATGGAAATGCGTCACTGGAAACCAAATTTGACCCGCGATTAGCGATCTGAAGCAGGCGATAGCCGAGCTCACGCCAAATGAGTGAAGAGAAGAGGGAAGAGGGAAGAGAACGCAAACAGAAAACAAAATCATTTGATTAGCAATCACAACAACTTTCCAAAACTTTCCAGTGCCGCTCTCTAGCTGGCATCCGTTCCAAGTGAATTTATAGCTGCCCATTGCCTCATCTCATCATCTAAATTAGCGAAATGGTCCAATCGGACTCATTTTGCTGCTTGACTAGATGGTATTTATACTACCCCTGTCACTTTTTCTCTTCTCAATCTGCTCATCTACATCTCCACTCTTAATCTTACGCTCTCTCTCCCTCTCACTCTCTTCATACATTTCATTCCATCTTTTCTCACTCTCTTTTCATTCGCCTACCGTTATCTGCCATTTGTCTTGCTTAACTAACAGAACTAGATTCCACATATTCTCCAATTGGCATGCAGCCTCTCTCCCGCTCTCTTTCCCACCCATTACATCTGTATATCTCGTGCACAGCCATAGCGCATTGGCAGTTGCTCTCGTTGCTGTCTTCCTCTTGCACCTCTACTCACGCCAAACATTCCTTTCCCCTTATTCTTTATCATCAACCAGCTGTTGCATTCATTCGGCTTGCACGTGGACAGCCTGTCAGTCAGTCTGTCCGTCTGTCTTTCTGTCTCTCTGTGTGCCTGACCGCACAGACTCACCTTTAACATAGTCGGTGATTATTTGTTTTTATTTCTGCTTCTTCTTCTTCTTCTTCGGCTATTCGACTGTTGATCAAAATGTATTCCAAATGATTTCCGACTGCGATTGATATGAACGATTTTGTATTTAATCAACAATTACCATTACAATTACAATTACAATCTTGCTGAACTCTGATTAACCCCTTGACAATATATTTTTTCAACTATGCGAAAAGCAACAATAAATATAATAATTATAATCAGTACACGAGCAGCTGACGCGTTTCTAATAAGATAATCGTGGTTTTGTTTATTTCCCCCCATTTGCTTTCATCTCCTTCCCCACACCCTTCACACTCCACTCTTATCGAAAGCAACAAAATATGCAGACATATGTATGTATGAAGCGACGATAAGCCAAACACGCATAAAAGAAGAATCAACAGGCGTGATCGACCAGCAGATACCCTAATAAGTCAACTATGTGTCTGATAACTGCATGAACAACTACCAGATATACCCTAGTCAATCTGAAAAACTTGTTTAAACATTTTCATCTAACTCTTAATCAATCAACGATGATGTACCGTAAAGATACTCTAAAAAATCAAGTGTACGACAATTGCTGAACGACTTGCCGCTACCCTATAATTGAACTCTTTGAGCTTTAATCAATCAATCATCGAGGTTAAGCTGTTTATGCACTTATTTATAGATACCGGAGGCAATCGGGAGTTCATGTCAACAAACAAACGATTGCCACTGCGTTAAGCATATACAGTTATCTTCCATAAACATCATATGCCTCGGTCTTCTCTCCCTATCTATGTATATATGAATATGTGTTAATTATAACACTAACACCATTAATTTCGCACTGATAACTCACGTCAGACATCCGTAAGCCCCATGCAAAAGTAACAAAAAAAAAAAAAAAAGAGCGCCGAGATAAACAATTCTTACCTATGAGATAAAAAGCGAGTGAAGAAAACAAAAAGAACAACATTTCTTTAAATTTGAATGTATATATACCTATTAAGCTCTTTCCCTGCAGATAGACCTATGCTAAGTTAGCTGCAGAAATATCTCTGCATTGACTTACATCAGTTGGGAGCAAGTATCAGACAGTCGGTTATGCCCAACACAAAGATATACTCTTGCATTATCTTTATTTCTATATCAACATAGAGCATTTTACTTTGCAACAATTTGCAATATTTGACTTGGATGTTTTTGCAACACTAAACGCTGTCAGTGTTAAAAATGGCTCAGATAATGGTGAAACCTGTGATAAAGCATCATTAACAATTGTTGTGAAAGAGAAAGTTTGTTTGAATCAGACCTATTTAAAGTTAGCACATCAATCTAATCAGAAACAAAGAAAAAAAAAAACACAGTTATAAAAGGTGGAAGTACGTGAGCAAATTTCTTGAAGCGCACGATGGTGGGGAGCGTTGCTACGTCTGAAGTCAGTGAAAATTTGATTAAAATAAACTTACATAATACAATATAGTATTTTACCAAATTGTCTGCTTTGCCCCACTGTGCAAGGCAACATTTTGCCTCATTTCCGATTTCTCTACGGCGCGCCTCTGCGCCAACAACATCAAAAATATATTCGTTCACCTTGACATTGACAATTCCAATTGCAATGTCGCTTCCTCCTTCTCCTTCCCCTCCTTCTTCTCTTCCCTTATGCAGTTATTTATAATATTTGCTTATAAAGTGCATTGTCTTATACAGCACTTTCATTTTCGATTATAATTATTTTACTGTTGCTGTTGTTGTTGTTGTTGTTATTATTTTTATTGCATTTGCATTTGCATTTACTTGGGACGCAGGGCTCAAGCCAGCAATAAACGTGTTTTATAACAAACAACAATGTCGCTCCACCCTTCTTACTCTCGCATACCATTTCTTCTGTCTCGCTCCCCCACGCTCTCTAACATTACTCATCAAAAGTGCCGCTAAAGCCGGGCTTACCGATCGTTTACCGTTGATTTCATTCTTTCGCCTACTTTTCAACCTTCCCCCTCTCTCTCTCTCTCGATGTTTGCAGAAGAGCAGCGCCCCATCACCCAGCTTTCACCCATTGGCAAAGGCCACACACACAAAAGCAAATTCCATTTAAGCTTTTGGCCATTGTTTGCAAATTTTGCCAAAGCCAAAAATCAATTATAAAGTGCTCAAGGCCAAAAAAACATTCGCAATGTTTGCTTCACACAATAATTCCGGTTGACTAGACCACATTCGAAAAAAAAAAATTATGAAAGTCTAGATATATTTATTTAGATGTTTTCGTCTCATCTTTCTATACAAAATCTCATCAAACTAACAAACAGTTCAGAAGTCTGAAGGCGGAAATTCACAAAAATAGAATAAAACAAAAACTGAAAACAAAAAAATAATTCTAATATATTCGAGAAAGAGCAAAAACGAAAAACAATAACAAAAATAAAAATAAATGTTGTCGAGTTTAGCTGTGTTTTTGTTTTGATGATTACGAATGATCATACGATGATGAAGTTCACCAAGATAATAATGATCATCATGATGACAAATAGCTGTAACGGCATAACAAAAACATCAACAACAGCAACAACCACGGCGGCGAAGCAGCTGTCGCTGCATTCGTATGTGGTCTGCCCATAATATCAGAGCCACAGTGTGACCAAGACCAATCTCACATAGGCAGGCACAGACACACCCACTGCATACACACTCACATACATGCATGCATATGCAGATTTGTGCATGCCTGTAGCACTGACAATAGGCAGACAAGGTAAAACAATAAGAACACAGTTAAAAAGCCCAAACGAAATACATACATATGTAGAAATATTAATAAGTCATTAAACTTTATAGAAAATAGCAAAAAAGAAAAGAACAAGTAAATATAAATCACGCGATTGTAAACTAATGTATGTCACACGCAAAGCAGACGGGCGAAAAAGAATACCGAGAAGAAGTAGCAACAGCAGTCAGCATAATTTTCGACAGCAACAACAACAAGAACAATAATGAGAGTAGCAGTAAAAGAATGAAGCTCAAGTGCAAGTACATGTGTGTGTGTGTGTATGTTGATGTTGTTGTTGGTGTTGTGTATGAGAGTTTAGTGTGTTAAATACAGGGTGCTTTGAATTATACATACATAGCAGTGCAGCAGCGGAGGCCGGCGCCGGCGTTGCCTGACGGCCAGTGCTGCCACCAAATCGCGTGGACATTGTCGCCGTTGTTGTTGTCGTCTCACAGCATTGAGCCATTACTGTTGCTGTTATTATTACAGCGCTGCTAATGCAGCGCACTCGTGCTGCTGGCGCTTCCTTTGATACTTTTGCGTTTTGCAAACAAAGCTGATGCACACATACACACTCACACACCAATATATATATGTATATTGAGAGAGACACGAAAGTGAAGAAAAAAAAATAACACAAACACAGTTACACCACAGTTCACATATGGACACAACTAGCTCGCATGTGTGTGTGTGTGTGCTTCGCCTGCATATGTGTGTATGTGTATAGATAGGTGTGTGCGTGTTTTAAGTCTGCTTGATCCGCACTACGCACAAAAAGGTAAACGAAATTTGATCAGACAAAATTCCGACGCGCGCAAATGCGTTCCGCACACGTCGCTTGTCAAAATAAGAATGAGCAAAACAGCAAAAAGCAGCGAATAATGGCACGCGAACGATCGTTGCGACGGAGACGCTGGCGATGACGCGTCGTCACTATCAAGCAACACATTGCTAGTGAAGCGCACATAAAATAAAGCTAGAATAAATACTTATTTCATTGTTATATTTTATTATATGTAAATATATATGCATATTTGTACATATATGCATATATATTTATATCAATCTGTATTTCTTGACATAATACATTTACACACACATTTATGTATATAACATTTAGCGATGTGTTGATATAAACAGCTAGATTTGGCACATTAAAATAGCTAGTACACGCAGCACTCTCTCTTGTGCTTTCGCTTGCAGTCAGTGCTGCGCCGCTGACCGCAGAGGCAATGCGCATATGAAGTCAGTTTCATTGTACATTTTATATATAAACTGCAGTATTCGACATGCCGCATTATTGCATGAAACATATACTCACACCTACCACATACATATGTAAAGCATTTAGAAATTCACATTGATTATATTCAAAAGAAATTCAAATAAAAACAGCTAAATAACGCACACAAAAAAGCTAATATGCGCAGCACTTTGAAGGCGATTGCGTTGTCGAAAAAGTTGTTAATGCGTGGATTATGAACGGTAGCAGCACTGCCAGCGATACCGCAATAAATGTGATAAGAATTCGCGCAACGCGTGTCCCATGACGAAAACAACGTCTATTGCACTTGCCCCACACATACAAACACTGATTGTAGATATGTATGTAATTGTGTAAGGCTTTATATTTCCTAATTTAATTAGCACATTTTTAGTACAGGTGACAACAATGTTGCCGTTCTTGTTGACGTTGTTTTGCCTAACTATTTTTTTCTAAGATGCAACAGAGAGCTCCATATATAATGCAATTGGTATTCAAATATATACAAGCAAATATATAAATATTTTTTTTTTCTAGCTTTCATACCACTGTGCCTAGAATGTTATTTGCTTTTTTTGCCTGTTTAATATTTTATTTGTTGCCAAATTACGCAAATCGATAATGAAAAGTTATTATACAAAACGTAAAGAGAAGAGAGAGGAGGTTGGGGAATTGCGCGCAACAATCTAATGAGAAATGCAAAGAGTGTGTGACCGAAAAGCAACTAGTGTCGAACACTAGACTTTAGCTCTTTCTCTCTCTCTTGCTTTCACTTGACTATACTGCAAAAGCATTACTTTTGCATGTAATGTGTACGCAGTGCAAGAAGAGCCGAACCACTATGCAAGACAAGGCGAAGCAAACTTGAGCTACATGCAACATGTGTTAGACAAAGAGCAGCAATAATGGCCTTGACAATGCTGTGCAGGTATAACAATAAAGGAAAAGAGCATCAAAAGCTGAAAACTGCGCCTTAGCGCCAGCTTCACATTCAGATCCAATTGGTCCTCATTCTAGCTGCAAGCTCTCGCTGATGGGCAGCACTTTTTTTCCATTATCTGGTAATGTATGGTTCTCTGACGTCATAAACGGACAGAGGATAGGAATTCAAAATATGTAGAATAGAGATTAAAACGAGATAAGCAAATCTTTGTTTGCGCTCGTCTCGATTCCGAAAAACTATATTTCGATTGAATTGAAATTCCCAGAAGCAAAGAAATGTTTTTTACTTGAATATACTCATGCATGCATGGAAGAAAACATGTGTTTTTCTTTCATATTTATTACATTGCAATTAAATGAAATTCTAGAGCGAAATCAAACAGCCTAAACAGCCAACAACTGGCAAGCGGCAAATTCTCTAGTAAAGCTTATAAAAATTCAAGTTGAGCCATTTTGTTGTTAAAAACAAAAAAAAAAAACTGGTTTGCGCGCTAAAAAATAAAATAAAACAAAAGTTCTTTTTATCAACACAAACGCGCGCGAGGCATTTGAATACGGAAAAGCACCAAGAGTCGCACGCGCTTCAAATGCAACTCTGCCAAAGCTTTTTACGGTAAAAACATTCTTGAGTGTGTAAGAGAGACAACAAGAGCGCGTTCGGCAAAGAGCGCGTAAGAGTTCAAATATGAGCACAAAAGAGAGAAAAAAAAAGTTGAGTGCAAGATGAAATGTCACAAAAAAATTTAGAATTAAGAAATAATATTGCATAAAATACACTAATTTTCTTATGTATACAAAATTGAACAAATTAATATATGATAATAAAGCTTATAAATTAAAATTTAACAAAAAATAACATAACATAGAGAATACAATAACAAAAACCAAAGAGCGCCAAATTATTTACATTTAATTTACTCAAAAAGCCGCAGCATGCAATCAATGAAATTTTCTTTTTTAACTTCTAATAGTGTTTTTCTGTTTTGTGAGATGGTGTGCGTGTATGCATGTGCGTGTACATATGTTTCTGTTTCAAAAGGAAAACATCAAAAATATCAACGAATTCGAATGCATCTCTTACCTTTTCTTTCATACGCGATGAAAAGCTTGTTGCTCTGCCTGCTGGCAGAGTTTTTAAAACTTTTTCACGTTCTCGCTCGTTCGCTCTCAGCCGCACATATACTCTTGCACAAATACAGGCACAAGCGCAGCAGCCACGCAGCGAGAGAGAGAGAGAGAGACACCGAAAAAAACACACTCACTTTTTGTTGTTGCGCACTTTACAAAAAAATATGAAAATAATACTGTGTTGTTAATTATTTGTGCTTTTTGTTTCAATTTAATAAGTTGATTTTATTTTATTTCCTTCGCTTCTATGTACTAATTTGCGCGCTTTTATAAATGGTACTACTGCTTCTTCTTCTGTTTTTCTTCGGCTGCTGGCATTAATGTCACTGCTGCTGCTTTGCCAACACTTTTTTGGCGAATGTCTACGATGAGAAGATATCGACTGAACGCAGCTCAACGACGAGAATGATGGCGACGGCGACGAAAACGACGACGGCGACAACGGTAACAGTGCCGAAGACGAAATGGAGGGGAAATGAGAGCGGCAGAAGTAACAACAAAAGCAGCAGCAAATAACAACACAAACTTGTTCATTTGCATAGAACCATTGATAACATTGTAAATAATTATACATCATTCACTTTTGCACTTATACATCATTCAATATGTATATCATTGTATTCTCTCACATAAAGTTTTAGACCTTTGCTTTTTCCATAGCGCACATTTTTGCAGTGAAGTGCACTTAACTATATGATGACTGGTGTACTGTAAAAAATGGCAAAAATTTAACAGCACCAATACATATGTAGGCACTGGAGACGATGGCGACACACGCACACACATACACTTACATGTGTATGTGTAGTTGTATACGCTTATATTTGTGTATAAATACATATGTATATTTATGTCCATACAACATGATTCCTTATAAATAATCAAAAATGACCTAACTTACATTCGAACTTAAATTGTGTTTTTCTCTCCCACCTCCCACTTCTCTTTATCACTATCTGGGGGAAATTTTGTATGAACACACTTACCGCTATGCAATTGCAGTCCGAATCCACAAGAGTGTCAACATGACAATTTGTGTGTGTGTGAGAGAGCTGCGACAGTGGATGTGCTTTCTTGCTGTTGTTGTTTTCGGTGCCTGTTCGCTGGCTCACTCGCACACACACATACACAGGAGCGCTTCAGCGGCAAAAATTCTCAAAAAAAAATAAAACAAAAAAAATGTGAACGCACACACGCACACAATATGAACATTTGTATTTGTGGTATTACCGATTTTTGTTATATACGAGAAGATATACAAAAAAAAAAAGTAGTTCTTTTGCCCGCAAATTGCAGTGCGAGAGCACAATCAACAAATTATTAACTTATCCACGGGCTACAAATTCACCAGTAGAATTGCTATACACATACATTGACTTTATTTCTGTGTTTCTGTACTGTTCTTTTCATAAGAAATGTACAATCCGCTATTTTATTCAACTGTGTTTGTATATTTAAAGTTCAACCGAACGATGCGCTATGTGCAGCACACACACATAGGCAGGGACCGACCGTCCCACATACACATGTACGCACGTACACCGACAAGCACACACGACAACGGAGTAAAAAGTATTTTTTTTTCTTATTTGACGCAATTGGATTCTTTCAATTCGTTCGCTATTGTAATCGAGCCACTCATGAAGTTCTTGTTGCAGCAGCCACAATGGCTAATTCAAAGATGTTTTGCAATTCGACGATCAAATTACAATTACGACAAAAAACTAGTAATAGAGCAAAAAAAAAAAAAAACCACAGTCTATTAGAGACGTCGATGTAGGGCTGACTGAAGCTATCGATTGCTATATATCGGTTAGCGATATGTGCACTTGTTAAGAACAAACACACACATATGTGCACTGCACATGCACACGCATAATCGATAGGCACGAAGTTATGGTACGTGTTGGGATATTTCGATAAAAGAACATCGCAAGCTCGGTCACACTTAATAGGGCACGTCACAGTATAATTTGTTTTTGTTTTCGTTTTTTTAAGCTACGCACATCAAAATGGTAATGTCTTGTGTGATATATGAAATTAAATAATTAAATTAATTGTGAAATATCTTGCAGAGTGCATTGTTCAATTTTCAAAGCTTATTGTCGGTCATATTGCTGTTAATATGCACCTGTGCCTATTTGCGTTCACTTTTCCCCAGCATCATTGATCGCAACAAAACGGGGTAAATGGTTTAGATTCAAGCAATTGTGAAAATGTTAATTAAATCAGTTGCAAATGCATATTACAGGTTGCTGGGCACATTTTGGAAACTAGCGCGAATTGGCGAACGAAAGTCCCCTTGGGTTGGAGCCGCTTGCCTGCTAATGGCTTTCACCGTTCTCTTTTGGAGTTAAGTTTCTATAAGCATAACATTTCGATTGGCATTCTGTAGGCTTTAAGTGCAACTTGTTCATTTGTACATTTTACTCTCTGTATTAATGTTAACACAAATTGAAATTCATTTTGCAAACTGCAATATTTTGTTTAGTACTTGTGTCAGTGTGACCTTGCCTCGCTAAACAACAAACTGTTTGGCTGCAGTATGCCGGTAGTGAGGAGTGCTTTTATCTCTTTCGAACGAGATGCGAAATAAGCTGAACTGCATCCATATAAGGCTAGAAGTGTGTGGGGTACATACAGAAAATTCAATTTCGGTGAAACACCGAGTAGTCCTCATTATGATCATCTCCATCACCGTTTATTCACTGTGACTTTGATGCGATAACTAATGTCAAAAGGCAACATGCCGGTTAGAAACAATGGCAATCCAGAACTTACCCGTATTTCCAGATATGAACGATCAACGGTTGCTAAACTTTACAAACTAAATCGAATTTCAACTAATTCAACTAGAAAATTGCACAGTTATGCTGTTCACTTTTTAAAAGCAATTGGGCTTGCTCTAGACCGTTGTTTGGAATTTGGCAGTGTGACCTTGCTATTTATAGCGCATTAATGTCAAAGTGCGCTCTTCAGCAAGCCGGCTGTAAATAATTCTTATTGCAAATTTCACAAATTGAAATTGAAATGTCCACTAGTCAGGAGGCACTGCGTGATTATGTAGCCAAGAGCAGAGCGCAACTGCAGCAGCTATTGCAACGGCTCAATTGGACGGAGGAAGGCGTGCAGAAGGTAAGTAGTGGAAGAAAGCTTCATCAGCTGAAGCGAAACTGATTTGTTTGCTTATTTAGTTGCATCGTTCGGTGTCCCAACCAGACGAAGTCGTCGTCGAACAGCTGCCACCAAGTTGCTGCTCTTCAGCAGAGCACAGCGTACAGTTAAATGCAGCAGTGCTGCAGCAACTGTTGCCAGGCAAACGGCTCGCCCCAGTTGATTCTTTCGCGGATTTGCAATTGAACTATAGCTCCGAAGAGAAGCTGATCCTCTACGAGCACGTGCTCAGCTGCACGCCACGACAGCGGCTCAGTTTCGAGCAGCAGGCGGATTTCGCTGAGCTTGTGGCAGAGACAAAAAGAGCGCACAAGAGAGCGAGAAGGCATCGCAAGAGCAAGATGACATTGTTGGAGGAGATGCAGCAGCTCGTGCACCTCCAAATGCAGGCTCTAAAGCAGCAGCAGCAGCAGCGTGTATCTGACAAAGATCACAGCGAATGGAGAAAGCCGGAGAAACGAGATGGCAGACGAAAGAGCAGAAGCAGGAGTAGGAGTAGGAGTAGAAAGATGAAAAAAAGCCGTAAGAGCAGGAGTAGAAGTAATCATAGAACCAGTCACAATCCCAGTAAGAGCAGCAGCAGTCGAAAGAGCAGCGGAAACTCGAGCAATCAGACCCACAGGAGCAGCCGCACCCCAGACAGAAGACGTGGGCGAAGTCGAAGTCGAAGTCCGAGTCGGAGACACAGTACAAATAAAAATCCGAAATACAGCCGAAGACATAGTCCAAGTTCCAGCAAGCGAGAAAGGAGTCGAAGTAGTCACAGGCGTGACCCAATCTCATGTTGAAGAGGCAATCAAATGAACTTGCAGCAATCGAGGAGCGCACAGGATTGCGGCCACTTCCCTGTGGAATCATTAGATCAATCCGAGTTCAAGGCTTTATAGAACATTGTGTGGAGGCGTGATCCGAGGGGGAAATGCCGAAATCAGACGGAAATGAAGCAGCAATGATGAAACTGAGAAGCAATCCTAGTCGAGGAGTCCGAATGGAAGCAGCGGCACAAGACGCAAAGGGGCTACAGTGCTAAAGAAGCAACAGCGACCCAGCCTCTATCGGGCTACAAACGCAATATTTGACATTGGGATTTGACTTGTTAATAGTTTTAATAGCAATTAAATTATAATAAAGCGCCATTGTTCTCTGCTAACCGGAACTGGAGCAAGTGCATCGCATGCGTTTGCGTGTGGATGGCGTTGCTTCACTTGGTGGAGACGCGTGTGCGCTTATTCCATGAGAAATTGATGCCATAGTTCTTGACGCGCTCCTTCTTGGGCTTCAGATCGCCGTCGACGAACCAGCGCCAGCCGTTGCGCTCGCAATATGTGATGGCCTCCTCCTTGGAGCCGAACTTCACATTCAGATTGGACAATGGGTCGCCACTGAAATGAGTGCGAGCGAGATAGATAGAAGGGATAGGGACAGAGAGAGAGAGGAGGGATTTAATCAGACGGGAGCCGCTGGAAAGAATTTCACATTTCGCTTACGTTGATGCCCAGCCCATGAGAGGATTTTCCCAGCGCTCGCGATTATCAAACTCGATTTGCCATGTATTTATGTTATCCGTTCCACTCTGCATCGCATTTTTGGGTGGGATATGAATACGAACGCGGCGCTCTTTCAGCTGCTCCTCGGGCACGCCGGATATGGGGCCGAGATTGACTTCAACGGGCACGGTTATTTTGCCACTCAGTTTATTGCGTTGGTCCAGTTCTTCGGGACGTGCGAGGGCAGTGCTCGGGTCAAGTGGACCGCCGTCCTGCGAGGAGGCCCAGCGGCGTGCCGTGCTGTCAAATAGAAAAATAAGATTCAACCTTCCGAAGGAACTCAACTTTGATGGAGATGGCTTTGCACTTACAACTGCATTGTGGGCGCTGTGCGTGCCAACGCCTGACGGATTAACGACATTTTTATTTGTTTTCCTTTTCACACAATCTCGAGCTATCAACGGCAAATCACAATAGAAATTACGTAAAATTTTGGAACACAAACGTTTTCTTGTTGTTTTTGTCTTTGACAGCTGTTTCGTTGGCTGGGTGACAACAGACTGAGTGATATGTAACGCAAGGGTATATCGATTGTTATAGAGAATGGATGTTCAACTCGAAAGAAACCTCTGTTTTTTTTTTTATTGACAGTTATTAAAAGTTCAATTCATACGCAGTCCTCTTAATATATATTTCCAATTCAGAAACAATAATTATCTGTACATCTAGATATTCCGTTGCGATCTATCGGATTGATTGAAGTACATCACTAGCTACGATCAGCGGACAGTTGTTCCATGGGTGCTTTCATAACTGTAACTTTTGGTATTTATTGTTGGTATTTTGAAAGTAAGTAATGTCATAGAAATAAACGAGTATACAAGCTTTCTTTTCGTTATACCAAAAACGAATATTAGTACTTGTTAAGTCTTAAATCAACAGATATGACAGATATAATTTAATATCATCTATCGTTTTTATGAGTAACATAAACACATTTAAAACTACGATCAATTAACAGCTGTTTTTTGTGTCATTTTTATGCTGTTTTTTATGGAGGCACAGTATTTTTGTTAGTATTTGGTAAACGAAAATGGGCATTTAGGCACATATAGACTGCAGTCACGCTGCATACAAACAAGTCGAAATTTTCTGTGCAGCACCAGACAGCAAAGAACGCGATTTGTTGTCATTGTTATTGCAAAAGACGTGGCGAGGACGCAATTAATATCGCTATACGACTCCGACAACGGTCTGAAATACATCCGCCAAGATGGGTGTACCCAAGTTTTTTCGTTATATCAGCGAACGATATCCTTGCCTCAGTGAATTGGCGCGTGAGCATAGTGTAAGTATATACACAAATATATACATACACATATACATATGTATATGTAACTATGTGTAGGATAACAAAGGGAAGTCAACTGCAACCCCATTCTCTTGTTTAGATTCCTGAGTTCGACAATCTCTACCTGGACATGAACGGGATTGTCCATAACTGCTCGCACCCGGATGATAGTAATATCCACTTCCATTTGGAGGAGGCGCAGATCTTTCAGGACATTTACAACTACATCGACAAGCTCTTCTATTTGATCAAGCCGCAAAAGTTGTTTTTCCTGGCCGTAGATGGCGTCGCACCACGTGCCAAAATGAACCAGCAGCGCAGCAGGCGCTTTCGCTCGGCCCGCGAGGCGGAGCAATTGGAGGCGAAGGCGCGACAGCGTGGCGAGAAGCGCGAGCACGAACGATTCGACAGCAACTGCATTACGCCGGGCACAGAGTTCATGGTGCGATTGCAGGCCGGCCTGCGCTGCTTTCTGCGCACGAAAATCTCGCAGGATCCCCTCTGGCAGAAATGTCGGGTCATACTCAGCGGCCAGGAGACACCCGGCGAGGGAGAGCACAAGATAATGGACTACATACGCTACATGAAGGCTCAGCCCAACTTCGACCCCAACACGCGTCACTGCCTCTATGGCCTGGATGCCGATTTGATCATCCTTGGTCTCTGCACCCACGAGCTGCATTTCGTTGTGCTGCGCGAGGAGGTGAAGTTTGGCCGAAACGTGAAGCGTACCTCAGTAGAGGAGACGCGTTTTTTCTTGCTCCATCTGGGCCTGTTGCGCGAATATCTGGAACTAGAGTTCCACGAGCTGTCGACCCCAGAGCAGAAGCTCGATGTTGCCCAACTGATCGATGACTGGGTCCTGATGGGCTTCATGGTGGGCAATGATTTCATACCGCACTTGCCCTGCCTGCACATCTCGTCGAACGCCCTGCCCTTGCTCTACAAAACGTACATCCGCATCTACAAGCAACTGGGCGGAAATATCAATGAGCATGGGAAACTGAATTTGGATCGATTGCAGCAGTTCCTGCACGCTCTGAGCGAGGTGGAGCTGCAGCTCTTCGAGGAGCACAGCGACGATCTCAAATACATGAATGCCAAGACGGAGGCGTTCGACGTGGACATTGACGACATCAAGAATGACAGCGGCGAGAGCTTCAATGAGGATCTGGCTGCGCTCATCGATGAGAGCATGAAGGTAATTCAAATATTCTCAATTAATTTCCCTTTAAAAAATATCCCATATTATGTTCTCCTCACACGAGGGTAATTCAAGTATGCCATCTTAATTTCCTTTTACATGAATTGAATGTAAACTATCCCATATTAATATCCAATTACATAAAGGGAAATCAAAGAGCCCATATTAATTTCCCTTTTTCGCATGACATATTTCCGCTCACATGAGGATGAATCAAAAGCCCTTTGACATGTTAAAAATACCTTATTATTTATGCGACCTTGACTATTTCCATACTTCGCATCTCGGATTCCGTTACTTAGTACATCATTTTCAAAACAAATTTCCCATGATATTTAGCTTTAACAGTGCAACTGCAAGTAAACCGAATCATTGTCCCTGCTCAATTCGATTGGATGCAGCAGGAAAACAATTTCGAGCAGCATTTCCCTTTTCAATTGCCAATTGCCCCTTTTTCGATTTCAGCTGAGCGAACGCATTGTCCAAGTGCTTATGCAGTACGTGCGAGCGAGCGAGAGCGCAAGTCTTTTGCATTTCATTGAAATATGCAAGGGAGCTTTCAGCTTTTGCAAATTCCTCTGTGTTTGTGTGTGTGTGTGCGCGCCTGTTGAAATAGATTTCGAGTTAAGCTTTTGCTTTCACATTGGCCGCTCGCCCGGGCAATGTGCGCGAAAGAGCGAACAGCATTCATGTTTCGTTTGCTCTGCATTGGCTGTTAGCGAATGCAGACTTCCAATTGGAATCCACTTCAGCAACAATTGGAATCAACTCCAGCAGAATTGAAAGCCAATAGGAAGTGACATTGAATTGCAGAAGCCTTCGCCTACCAACGCTTTCCCATTTTCCATTTTCAGCTGTACGAGGATGACGACGACGATGTGGATCCCGACGACGAGCAGGCAGTGCTGCGCAGCGAATTTCAGAACTACAAGCGCAACTATTACCGAAATAAGTTCAAGAACGAAATGCATGAGGATCTGATTGCCGAGCTGAGCTATCATTATATCAGTGCCCTGCAATGGGTACTCGATTATTACTACCGGGGCGTTCAGAGTTGGGACTGGTATTATCCCTTTCACTATGCCCCGTTCATCAGCGATTTGAACAACATTAAGAATACCAAAGTGAATTTTAAGATGGGCAAACCCTTTTTGCCCTTCCAACAGGTAATTCCAAACGCTAAGCTCTATGACAATAAAGAGTCGAATTTGATCGATACAATTATATGGCTGATATATAGACAATCTAATCATGGCAATCCCAAGGCTTACACATTTACAATTGGAATTTTGAAAGCTGTCTAGATATAGAGTCAATCACTATGCTGGTTAGGAAATCTTATAAACACTCTTTGAGGTTTGTGGGGTATACGTAATACAGACTAGCTAGCCCATACTGTACTTTTAGATAAGCTCATTTTACACTAGATAAGCTGGTTATGTGTTAGTATGTGTCACTTACATGTTCAGTACTTACAGGGTATACAGTTGACTCTCAGCTGCTTCTTCAACTAGAAATGATATCAATATTTGCCTACAGCTTTTACAGGATATTTTCTGTGAATTTCATATAACTTACAGGGTATGCAGTCATCTTAGCCGAGCAACTGATAGCCCATATGTATTAGATAGGATTGTCAAGAAAATATGCTCCACTTACGTGGTTCAGTATTTACAGGGTATACAATAGTCTCTCAGCTCCTTCAGCTAGAGATGACCATCAATGGGAATATGACTCAGCCTATGCATATATGTAGTTTTCAGCCTTTACAGGGTATTCCTCACTGATCATTTCTATCGTTCACAGCTGCTGGCTGTGCTGCCAGCGGCCAGCGTCAATCTCCTGCCAATGGCGTATCATGACCTGATGCTGAAGCCGAACAGTCCGCTGGCCGAGTTTTATCCCACGGAATTCGAAAGTGATCTGAATGGCAAGAAGCACGACTGGGAGGCCGTGGTGCTGATACCCTTCATCGAGGAGAAGCGCCTGCTGAGCGCCATGGCCGACTGTGAGCCGCAGCTGAGTGTCGAGGAGCGCGAGAGGAATCGCCATGGGCCGATGTACCAGTACGATTACAACGCAAAGTCCCAGGGTCCAATGAAGGGCCTGGCGCCACTCAAATCCCTGCAGAACGTCTTCTGCACGGAGCAGGCCCGTTGGTCCGATGAAATCGCCCTCGATTTGCCAAAGACTGTGTGCGTGGAGCTGGCCAATGCGGCCCGCCACGTCTTCTTTCCAGGCTTTCCTACCATGAAGCATTTGGAATTCGATGTAAGCTGGAATTGTGGAAATAGAATTACTTTTACTTACCTTCTCTCTCTCCCCGTGCCTCTCTCTGGACGCTCGCCTGCAGTTTGAGTTGCGCCACGACCGCGTCAAGGTCTTCGAGCAGCCGAGCCGCAACCAAAGCATGGTCCTGCTGCCACGCCAGCGCGAAGCCCAGGACTCGCTCCAGTCGGTGGCGGCCCAGCACCTGGGACAGGTGGTGTACATTGGCTGGCCGCACTTGATCAAGGCCAAGGTGGAGAGCGTCGCGTCGCGCGACAAAAAGGTGGATCGCGACGGCATGCGCTCGAATGAGCCGCGACGCTTCGACTCGGACTGCAAGTCGCTCGAGGAACAGTTGAGTTATTGCCTCCAAGCCGCACGCCCGTCAGCTTCTAATCTCACCTTTGCCACTTTCCTCCTTAAAGCTTCACCGGCCGCATGGCCATCAAGTTTCCCAACTACGATGTGCTCATCTATATACGCACCTACACCGGCAGCTCGGTGGAGTTCGGCCAGCGCGGCAGCGTCTACATGAAGGACTCGTGGAGCAGTGTCCTAACGGCGTACCCGGCGCAGGGCGTGGTCTCCGACATCAAGGTGCGCGACAACATGCACGCACATTTCAACAAAATCGAACAGCTCTTCCCGACGGGCAGCACGGTCTTCTTCATTGGCAGTCCGTATGCGGGCAGCGAGGGCACCGTGCTGGATCCAATGCTCGTCTACAGCTGTGGCCGTGTGCAGGGTATGTTAAAAGCTCTTACTAACACCTTCAATGCAAATCATTTGACTAACTTACATTGTTTGCAAAAAACAACGTGCCACGTGCCACACATTGCAACCTATTGCAATGTGCTTGCCGGGCTACTCAGATTTCGTCCTCCATTTTGATCGTTGGCCCGGCATAGGCCAACCGCGTGCGACAGAGCGAGACAAACAGTGTAGCCTCACTCCATTGGCTGCCTGCGCATTGCCGCCCGCTCAAAGGTTGTCAAGTGCACAGTGTGACGTCACAGCCGTAGGCTGTTGAGTAAATTTGCATAAACTAAGCCGAACAATGTTGATCGACACTAAAAATATGATTAATATTAGGAATTCCATCTAATCTCCCATCTGCTTCAGTAGCGATTGCAGTGATTTAATGGGAATTTGCAATCTAATTACTTTGCGCATTGACATTCGCAATTAGCGCACGCAATTCGTATGTGTGTAGGTGCGTATTTGCATACGCATGTGTATGGGTGCAGGCATTCACTGGAAGAGCTTAGACTAGAGTCTGTCTCCTTCCGTCGCACGTGTTTGCTATGAGCCCGCTCGCTCGCTCATCTAATTCCAAGCTAGACCAAGAAGAAGAAATGGCAGTGACAATGACACTTCCTGCAGGTAGATACAGTGTTTGTCTCTTTCGCTCTGCCATGTGCCGAGATGAAGTTCGAGCGATTAAATATGGTGGACTCAGAAGATTCTCGACCGTTCAAGAGTCAACGACAAATTGGATTTGAGTTTTCAAAACTAAGTGATTTTCTTTGAATATACAAAAAAAAGAAAAAGAAAAAAAAAATGAATTCTTCTAACAAAGGCTTTATCAGTAGGTGTCACCCTGGCCAGTCGTTGCATGCTGATCCGACTGCTTTTCAGAAAACTAATAAATTTGTGTTCGTTTTGCGATTTTACAGTTAACATCCGCGTGGGCCCCGAGCCGGAGTTGATGCCCGCACGTCTCCTGCAGGAGGAGCGGGATCGCGACTTCATGAACGCGTACAAGGTGTGCCGCGAGCTGAATTTGAACAGCAAATGCCTGGGGCGTCTCACGGGCACCGTCTGGGTGGTGCTCGGTCCGCGCCGTGAGAAAATGGAGAACGTGGCCAAGCACAACATTGGGCTGCAGCTGAAGTATCCCCGCTTGAACGAGGAGCGCGCCGGCTACTGCCGCCGCATCAACAACCAGTGGTTCTATTCCTCGCTGGCCGTCGAACTCATACATTCCTATATTGAGAACTTTCCGGCCGTGGTCGAGTACTTCTCGAGCAGCGGCGATCGCGGTGAGTTCGTCTACGAGGGGGACATCTTTCCCAACGCGATTGGCCAGCATCTCATCGAGAACGTGGCCAACTGGGTGCGCCAGCAGCCGCACATGAAGGTGGACCGCATCACTTGCGGCTCGCGCACCGTTTGCAAGGAGACCGTCGAGCTGCTGATAAAGGCTGTCGATGAGCTGCGCATGCTGCCCGTCAAGAATGTCAAGCTGCAGGTGAAGCCGCACCTGCTGGTCAAGCCGAACGTCACGCTGGCCGACGTCTACCGCAAGCCGGGCGCCGTGCGCCTCTTCGACCGTGTCGTGGTGGTGCGCACCATCTACATGGTGCCCGTGGGCATCACCGCCACCGTCATCGGCATACACCCGGTCTCTGACCCGAATCCCGTGCGCCTGGAGTGCCTGAACGCAGTGGAGACGTTCTGCGAGCTGCTCTTCGATCGCCCGGTGACCAACTGCGGCGACATACACGGCATAGCTGACGAGCGCATCTACAAGGTGCCGGAGAGCGCCTTGATCATCATCAGCTCGCTCGGTGAGCCCCGAAGCAGCCCGAGAACCAAGTAGCATTGGCTAATTCTCTCTCTCTGCTCCTTCTTTCAGAAAACAACGAGATGTATCAGCCCAAGCAGCAGGCAACAATGGCAGCCTCGTCGCCCCTCCAGACCCGCACGGACGCCATGCGCCGCGACTGGCGCGACCAGCAGAAGCAGCAGCCGCGCTTTGTCACGGCCGCGAGCAGCAAGTACAATGCGATCACGATGAATACGCGCATCGCCGACGAGTTCTATTGGCCCAGCGATGCGCCAGCCACGAGCTCCGCCTCGACTTCGGCTCAAGCAGCAGCCACAGCAGCCACAGCAGCCGCAGCAGCCGCAGCAGCAGATCAAGAGGCAGCTTCCAGCCAGAAGAATCAGATGCACTTGCAGAACTGGCGCAGCTCGAGCAAGCCGACGTTGCCGTTGCGCGCCAATCAGCTCGAGCAGCAGCAGCAACTGCAGCAAAAACAACAGCAGAAGCAGCAGCAGCCGCAGAAGCAGCAGCAGCCGCAGAAGCAGCAGCAGCCGCAGAAGCAGCAGCAGCAGCAGCATTCGCGCAGCCAAGGCGGCTCGGCCTCGCCCACTGATCAAACTCAGGCGTTGAAGCTGCTGTTGGGCCTGAAGCCATCGTCGCAGCAAAAGCAGGAGCTGCAGCAACAGCAGCAGCAGCAACAACAGCAGCAGAAACTGCAGCAACAACAACAGCAGCAGAAACTGCAGCAGCAACAACAACAACAGAAGCAGCAACTGCAGCTGCAACAGCAACAGTTGCAGCTGGTATATCAAATACAATCCCAGCTGGGTAAACAGGCCCAGCCAATGCATGTTCCGTCCACTTCGCAGCCGCAGTCGCAGCCGCAGTCGCAGTCTCTGCCACAGGCACCGCTGCCTAGTCAAATGCCTGTAAGATATATTATTTAATGCGTATAGCTACGATACGAATGTAACTCTTTGTCTGTTGCAGAAATTGCCACAGCCGCCGCTGTACTGGCAGCGCGATGCTCAAAAGCATCAGGCCAAGAGGCAATCGGATATGATGGCCAATCAGCAGAGGGATTTGGCAACGGCCTCGGACTTGATGAGCTCACAGCTGGTCAAGCCGCAGCCACAGCAGGCAGGGCAGGCAGGGCAGGCGACGCAGCTGCAGCAGCTGCAACATTTGCAGCAATTCGCCAATGCAGCTATCAAAACGCTTCTGCCAACGCCCCAGCTGGCTCCACCGCAGCCGCAGCAGCAGCAACCACCGACAGCTTCGTCAGCTTACGTGCCAAAGTCCAATGGCAGCGCCTATCACAAGAGCTATGCTCACTACAACAATGGCAACAACTTCAACAACTTTAACAGCTATAACAACTATAGCGGCGGCTACACCGCCAACAACAACAACGGCTCAACCTTCTTTGCCAATAACAGCATGAGCAACCCCAGCAACTACAACAACTACAACAGCTACAACGGCAACAACGGCAACAACAATCGTCAGTGGGATGGCAGCTTCTTTGGCCAACGTCGTCGCATCTCGATCAAAGACTTTGTGCCCATCCAGGCCTATCGCCCCAAGAAAACTCAGCGCCCGGCTGACGGGGAGGCTGCAGCTGCTCCAGCTCAAGCCGAGCAGGCATTGGTAAGATGAAACAACCGAGTTGATTGATTGACTGAACAAATTCTCTATACTGTATTTATACCCATTGATGTCAATCGCTTGCAGGATAAATGCGCAAAGGCCAACAAGAGCGCCGCTCTCGATGATCCGCCGAAGGAGAACACCGCAGCCAATTCGCAGCCAACTATAACAGTTGCAGTGGATCCAACTGGAGACGAGGCCAGCTCGGAGCTAATGAGAACCCTGAAGATAAACGTAAGTATTTCAAAATAATCCAGCAAGCAATTAACGAGGGGGAGAATTGCACTGCTTTGTAGTTGTAGACAGAAGAAAGACGAGAAGGGATGATAAAGGAGGCTGAGCTTTCAGATTACGTGTAGTTTATAATGGGGTAGAGAGAGAGAGGAGAGATAGAGGGACAGAAACAGAGACAGAAACAGTTGGGGAGAGACACAGAGACTGAAGCAGAGAGAGACAGAAACAAGGACAGAGAGAGAGGAAACGAGAGAGACATAAAGAGCTAGGGAGAGACACAGATACTGAAACAGGTAGAGAAATAGAGAGAGAGAGCAACAAAGCAGGTAGAGTGTGAGGTAGCTAGGGAAAATAAATGCATCCATGTGGAAAATAGATTAAAACAATAATAGATATTCTCAGAGCTCAGAAATTTGTTTACAATTTTTGCAATTTTTCATAATAAAATAATTCAGTTAATGACAAAAAGGGAATTGTGTAGAGTAAGCAATATTAATATCACCAAATAACATCTATCTATCTCTCTCTAACTCTTTGTAGCCTTCAGGTGCTGGAGCCAGTGGAGGGGGCGCTGCCAACGAAGAGGAGCCCGTAGTCCCAAAGGTAATACACACGCATACATATACATATGCTCTATATAAATAGTGATACTCATATATATTCGACAGCCAAAGGTGGTTCGTAAGCCGCGCATTCCGCGCATCGGAGCCAAATTCGATCTGGAATACATCATGCCCTAAACAGGACTCGTACGTGACAGGAATAAGACTAAATGAAGAATCCTCAAAGTATACTCTTATAAGAGCTATATTTCTCGTTTAGGTTTTATTTTTCAACTATATAATCCTAGATTCTACATTTTTAACCTTTTTATTTTTCTAACCTTTTTTTTTTCATCTTTTTTAATGTTTGTGGAGCGGCGATGGCTCCTTTCGACTGCTATGAATAGACATTAGTATTATATATAGAGCGCTGTGTTTGTATAGTTATATATATATCATTATATATATATATATATGTATATGTCTATATATATATATATATATTTGTGTATATATCACATCACAAATTCCTGAGCTCATGCATGGAAAAAAAACCGTAGGAAATGAAAAATGAAAACGAAAACTGAAATTGAAATAAACACAAATTTGTTACTGAAAACAAAACATAAATGTTAGAGAATATACTATAATTTAAGAGTGTGAACCCCTCCAACAAAAGACAACTCCAAAGAGCAAGAGGGAGGGAGAGAGAGAGCTAGATAAAGTGATCTTTCCTCAAGAAAAAAGAGTTTTATGCAAATTCCCTAGAATTTAAGATTCTGTACGTGAGTAATAAAGGGAAAGGTTTGTTTTATCAATCAGTAATTGATTAAATATTTATTTATTTTATTTTTTAAAATATTTTTTAGGATAAATTTTAGAAATTTAAGAGACAGATAGACAACAGCGTATGTGTACCTAAAAAAAACTCATTAAATCTCGAAAATGACATGCTTGAATTGTATTATTTTTCCATTTGCAGAAACTATTCATTTATTAGCAACAATTAATTAAGGTGCACCAATATGCGGGGCTGCACTGTAAGCGGCTGCAGCTCAATTTGTGTCTTAGCTAACTTGACTAACTAGACATGCACACATTAGAGCAGAAGTGAATGGTTTGTGTCTTAGCTAAGAGTTTCTTTTAGCGTCACACAGCATTGAAAATGAATTGCGTGCTCGCTTGTCTGAATTGGTTTGTGTCTCGGCTGCACAGTCAGCTTTACACTGCTGTCCTGTGCTATTAGGTCTCACTTTTTCTTCGTGCAGCTGACACGATGACGCAGTATATCGACCTTTGATAGTTTTAGATGGCGTCCACAGCTCTCACAATAATGATCGCTGCCACTGCGTGAGCTGCTCGTGGGCGCCACAGTCGCTTCCCGATCGTTGGATACACGTGCTCGCTGTTGTGCCTTGCACTGTGGGCGATGCAGCAGCTGATCCAACACATCAAACTGCTCCAGCTCATAGTCACAGCGAGGACACTGCCAGGGCTGGGCTTGAAGGGCCGTCTCCATGGCCAGCGTCCAGGGCAGCTCGGCCAGGCAGCCATAGACCACATGCTCGGAGACGTTGAGGCCGCCCTTCTCCTCGTTCACGCTGAGCGGAAAGTCGGCGGCGAAAGGGTTCGATGTGAGGGAAGCGAGTCGATAGGTTGGAGGCGAGCGTGTGTAGAGCGTCTTCTGGTCGGCAGGCAGCAGCCGCTTAATGCTGTACGCAACATCCAGACTCATAAAGTCCAGCAGATCAGACCACAGCGAATCGCTGCGTACGGGGAGAGGCGCAGCAGCGACGGAGCTCGAATCCTTACTGCTGTTGTTGAGCTCTGCAAGAGAATCAATTGATTTAGTTGCATGAGAGAGACTTGAGCTACGCACCGTTGAGCTTATCGTAGAGGCGACTGCTCCAGCGTCTCCGCAGCTCGATGGCCTTGCTCAGTAGCTGCAGTCCGCTGCCCGGCTGTGGGAAGTCCAAGCCCAGCCAGCCATCGCAGACGATGCGCGAGAGGCCCACATTTGTGTCGATGGCGTAGCCAAAGAGCAGCAACGTCTGAGCTGCCGGCAAACGGATGCAGTTCATCAAATATGGCTTCGCTGTTTCCAACAAAGATCTGGGTGGACGAATAGAGAATGATTATTACCAGACTTGACTAGGAGATATGTAGCTTCTCTTACTGATAGCAGAGCAGCTGGTGGCGCTCGCTAAGCGGCTGCTTGGGCGTGTAGTAGAAGGGCTTCTCCTGCAGATCGCTCTCTGCGAGCTTGAGCAGCTCGAAGTCCTTGGCAAAGTGCGAGTTTGGGTGCAGCGAGAGAAACGGCTTGAGTTGCGTGTGGAAGAACTGCTGGCTGGCGCCCTTGCAGTAGTTGAACTCGTCCGCAATGGCCAGCTGTGGATAGAAGCCGCTCACCAGGAGCAGCTTCAGCAGCACGACGTCCCGATGGCTGCTCAAGTGGGCGGAGCGTGCGAGCAGCGTTAGCTGGCGATGATCATGCCGCAGCCGGAAGTCCACGTCGCGCATGTCCTCGCCCAGCTCCTCTTCGTCTTGCTGCTCCGCCTCATGGAACTGGCGCTTGAGCAACTTGCGCTGCCTGGGCTGCTCGTAGCGCTGGCGCCGCTTCAACGCCTTCAGCTGGCGCAGCTCGCCATGACGACGCGCACGCTCCTTGCTGTCCAGCTGCTCATTCTTGGGCGTGGCCATGCGACAGCTCTCGAGTATGCGCTGGAACTGCTGGCGCAGCTTGCACAGCTCGTAGAAGCGCTGCTCCTCGATGCCCAGCTTCTGGCACCACTTCCTGGTGCTCTCCCTGGACAACTTCAGCTGCAGCCACTCGTGGAAGGCGCGCATCAGCGTGAACAGGTCGCCCTGATCCGACTCGTACTGCTGGCGCTCGCGTTCGCAGCGCTGATCGGTGAAGGCGCGCGTCGTCAGCGGATTCTGCACGCTCAGCATGGCGGCCAGGGTGAGCAGCTGCTCGAGCTCGGGAAACACACAGCCCATGAGCAGCATCTTGCCAATCGACAGCTCCACGGGCAAGTGGGCCAGCGAGCTGCCCAGCGGCGTGATCTTCTCCTCCACGCTCAAAGCGCACTGAGAAAGAGAGAGAGAGGGAGGGAGAGAGAGGAGTGAGAGCTTGCCTTTCAATGGCTAATCAGCTTTCATCTTACATGCTGCTTGAGTGAGAGAATCGTTTGCTCAATGCGCTCCGCGTCGGGCGCCTCTATGAAGGGAAAGGCGCGCACATCCGGCAAGCCCATGGAGACCATTTGCAGCAGCATTGTGTCCAACGGCACGCGATAGATCTCTGGCAAGGGGTATGCCTCAAAGGCATCGAATTGCTGCTGTGTGTAGAGCCTGAAGCAGACCTGAAAGAGACGGCAATAGTCAGCAAGTGGCATGGGGCATGCGAAGCTGCAGTTACTAACGCCTGGGCCTGTGCGTCCAGCGCGACCTTTGCGCTGCTCCGCTGAGGACTTGGATACCCAAAACTCCTTGAGCCGCTGTCCCTTGCAGCTGGCGTCGTAGCTCATCTCTTTGACCTTGCCCGAGTCGATGACGAAGCGAACGCCGTCGACTGTCAGCGACGTCTCAGCTATGTTCGTCGAGACGATGCACTTGCGCATGCCGTCGGGCGCATAGTCAAAGACCTTATCCTGCTCCGCCAGCGCCAAGCCACTGTGCAGTGGCAGCAGCAGCCAGTGGGTCTGCTCCTTGGCATATTCCCGGACTGCATCGCAAACGACATCGATTTCATTGACGCCGCTGACAAAGATCAACACATCGCCTCGTTCAGTGGCTGCAAGGGGAAGACCCTTTAGAATTGTACTGGTCATAGGTATGGGATCCTCTTACTTGGATATTGCTGGTCAATGAGGCTGAGCACTTGGATAAACGGCGCCGGGTCGAGTCGCGAGCTCTTCTCCCGCTTGCTGCCAGCTGTGGCTTGCCCCGCCTTTAGCTCCAGCGCTGGAGGCGGCATATACTTCAGCTTGATGGGAAACAGGCGACCTGGCACTTGCAGCAAGCGTGCGCCCTCCTCCTTGAAGTAGCCATGGAAGAGCTCAACGTTGATCGTTGCCGACATCAGAATCAACTTCAATTGCGGCTTGGCGCGCAGCAAACACTTCGTGACGCCCAGCAGAAAGTCGCCAAAGAGATTGCGTTCGTGTATCTCATCGAGTATGAGCACATCGTACTGCTCCAAATTCTCCGCCATTGCCAGCTGCCTCAGGAGCAAGCCCTCGGTTATGAACAGAATATGCGTGTGCTGAGTTCTGTTTCGCTCGAAGCGTATCTGGAAGCCGACTTTGCTGCCATAGTCGTCCAGCAGCTCGTGGGCTACTCTCTTCGAAAGCGAGACGCAGGCCAAGCGACGTGGCTGAGTGCAAGCTGCAGAGTAAATGGGAAAAATGATTGAGATTTGGTGCTTTAAGAGAATATATATCGAGTAGAGGTCTGCTAACAGAGCTATATAGCTCTGGCTGGACTTGCCTATGCTGCGATAGCCAAATTCGTAAAGATACTGTGGCACTTGCGTGGACTTTCCACAGCCCGTGTCGCCGGCTACGATAAGCACACGGCTCTCCTCTAGCGAGGCACGCAAATCCTGCTTGAAGCGGGCGATGGGTAGCGCTTTTTGAGCTTCCCTAAGTTTCTTAATGCGATTAAATTTCTCCTTCTGCTTGAAGTCCAAGTAGATGAGCACCAGCTGCTGGAATTGTGCTTGTAGTTCGTCACCCTCGCAGTCTTTGACCTGCTCCTCGTCCAGTTGCAGGGGCAGGTGCTTGCTCTTATGATAGGGCTGCAGTTGCTTATGCTCCGAATCATTGAGCAGGGAGGGTAACACCGACTGCCCCATGTTACGCAGCATAGACTCATATTTGTTGACAAACTGCCAGAAATCTGACGCATTTTCCACAAGACTGACCGGATGCCTGGTGCTCTTGGTGAACAGGTGTCTACTTAATGCTGATTTGTGATCCAAAAAGCTAAAGTCCACCAAATTAAGAGGCTGACGCGTGGAATCATGCCGCTTTCTGCTTGTTTTGCCTGATCTGTAGCTCATTTTCAGAAGTAAACAAATAGTGATGGTAAATCGCTATCGATGAGCGGCAATAGTTTCTATCGAAATTCAGGCCAACAGCTGTGAAGGCTATTCAAATGCACTTGATTTTGTTTCTATTTGACTTTTTTTTTTATTTGTCTAGCTTTAAACAGGGCTCAATAAAAGTATATCTAAATGTTACCACATGGCACGCTGCACACCAGACAGCTTATTATAATCGGCCAGGTGTCGCCACACAATGCGGCTAAGTCGATATTTATGGACTACGCCGCGCGGCCGTGACGTAAGTGCGCAACGTTCTCGCACGCGAACCAGTGAGGAGTCCCTTGGAAATGCGGCGATCTCAGCATCCGCCACCTCGCGGAGCTCAGCGGGCAATATATCATTCTTCCGTAGCGAGTTTACACGCAAGCGGTCCTTGGCATGTTCGCTGACACATTTGCGACGTTTGACATCGCGTATCATACGCCAGTCGGCATATTTAGTGCGCACTTGCTGCAACTGGGGGAGAGACAAACTTGAATGTATATAATTTATTTGCATATATGTTACGACTTACGCCACATCCAGCGATTTGAACGCTTTGGCTAACGAAGCTACCGAGCTTAGCCAAGGAGTTCATGTTATTTACTTCACAAGTGTTTTAAACGACTCACAAGTTGCTTATATCGATATAAACAATCTATCGATAATGTATTCTGCATTGACAGCTGTTGTTCTTAAATATTGTTTGAATGTCAATTTTTTGTGAGAAAATTTAGTATGAATTTTATTAAACTTTCGTTCTAAATGAAGCAAAATAATGTGTGTGTCTCTGTTAATGGTTTAGATATATATACTGGCAATATCATACAAACTCATTACATTCATTTTAAGTAATAAATCATACGTTTTATATAACACAACTGGGAAGCCCGCTCTTGCTGCTTCTTCTTGCCATTGGAGGGTGTTGCACAGCTGTGATTCTTATGCCTCTGCAAAACGGCACAAGCCAATAAAAATCCATAAACTAATTTAAATGTGAGTATATTATCATCATTATTTTATAAAATCGTGAATTATGAGAATCATTCACACGGCGCTTGCACAAAATAAACTCAGGTGCAAAATATAATAAATCGAATCGCCAACATGTGCCATTCGAATCGATGCGCAAACACATGCTATGCATGTGTATATTGCGTTGATGTTTGCTGTCTCACCGTCAAGACGAAATTTTGCTCGTGGTCGCGGTGTATTTTACACAGAATTTTATAAATATATATTTTTAAACGCCGTGCGTGTGTGTAATTTTTTTTTTGTTCATGTGCCTTGGCGAAAAGGAAATTAATTATACACACGCTGAATTATCGCTTCAACAATAATAGAATACCTCTTTACCTTTAATAAAATAGCGAAACGGAAGCATTTTTAATCCGGTGCAAAAGTAGCAGCTGAAGAAGAAGCAGCACAGCAAAACGTCGAAGATGCCTTCCAGCGATCCACTGCCGCCCAAAGAGGCTGCACTCTTCCGTAAATTACTGGTAAGTGCAGTATATATGTATACATATTTCTGCACATGTATGCATATGTATTGGAGCATACATATGTACATGTATACGCTGTTAAGTCGCCGGCTACAATTCCAACTGCGGCTCCCATACAAGACCCATACACACACATACACACTCACACATATGCGCGCACGCACACACACAGTTTATCATGTGCTTTTTCGTTGCGCCTATTTTTGGTATTACAAAGAAAAAACAAAACCAATAAGAGCAAAACTGATTAGAAACATTACCCATTGGATTTGTTAGTTTGTAATCAGTGTAGTTGGACAGTGCTGCCACTGCCAAAAAATTCTAACTGGATTTTGTATGCATTGTTTTGGCACGTAGCTCATCGCATAACCTCAAAAAGTGGGGCGGGCTTTTGAAAACGGCTGAATACTAAGCCAAAGTATGATAAGTTCTAGATGTAAATGCTATTCCATGTTACTTTAGGTATATCTGTATCTGCACTTTATTTAATTACATTGGTATCTGCCCACCTGTCATGCAGAAATGCTACGAAATGAAGCAGTACAAAAATGGCCTCAAACTGGCCAAGCAAATCCTATCAAATCCGAAGTTCACGGAACATGGCGAAACGCTGGCCATGAAGGGCTTAACACTGAACGGACTCGGGCGCCGAGAGGAGGCGTATAAGTACGTCCGTATGGGCCTGAGGAACGATTTGCGCTCTCACGTCTGCTGGCATGTCTACGGTCTGCTGCAGCGGAGCGACAAAAAGTATGACGAGGCAATCAAATGCTACCGCAATGCCCTCAAATGGGAGAAGGATAACTTGCAAATATTGAAAGATCTGTCGTTGCTGCAAATACAAATGCGAGACTTGGAGGGCTACAAGGAGACGCGTCACCATCTGTTCACGTTGCGGCCATCGCAGCACGCCTCATGGACTGGCTTCGCTATGAGCTATCATCTGCTGGGCGAGCATATGATGGCGAATAATATACTCGAGACGTTTAGCCAGTCGCAGACATCAATTGTAAGTGTGAGAATAGTTGAACTATATATTGTTGCTAATCTGTGCATCTCTCTCGCTCTCTCGCTCGCTGTTGATCTGTTTCCCTTCATTTAGGAGGCCCACGATTACCGACAGTCGGAGCTGTTGCTCTATCAGAATCAGATACTCATCGAAGCGCACCAGTTGCAGCAGGCGCTCGATCATTTGCTTAAGTTTGAGCCACAGATTGTGGACAAGTTGGCTGTGCGGGAAACTCTCGGCGATTTGTATATTAAACTGAAGCAGGAGGACAAAGCGGTGCCCATATATGAGTCACTGATCCAGCGCAATCCGGAGAATGTTCTCTACTACAAACAATATATGATGGCCCGACGCGTCAGCTCTCCAAGCGATATTGTGGCTGTCTATCGCGAATTTCAACAACAATATCCACGCGCGCTCTGTCCACGTCGCCTGCCCTTAGACATTGCCAGCGGCGAAGAGTTTCGGGTCGTGGCCGATGAATACTTGCGACGGGGCCTTCGAAAGGGTATTCCTCCACTGTTTGTCAACGTGCGTTCGCTGCACCAGCAGCCGGAAAAGGCGAACATCATCGAGTCGCTAACACTGCAATATTTTGAGAATTTAACGCGTTCCGGTCACTTTTCACGGGAAGATGCCGATGCTGGTATGCCGGTCGAGCCGGCCTCTGCTTTGGTCTGGACCGCATTGTTTCTGGCTCAGCACTATGATTATATGCGCGACACGAACCGGGCATTGGAATATATCAATGTCGCAATCGATCATACACCAACGCTGATTGAGCTGCTTATCACGAAAGGACGGATTTTTAAGCATGCCGGCGATGCTGTGGAGGCCTACGTGTGGCTCGAAGAGGCCCAGAGCATGGACACGGCCGATCGGTAGACTATACATATTATTATTGTGCACCTATCTAATATTCTCACTTGCAGCTACATCAACTCCAAGTGCGCCAAGTATATGCTGCGCGCCAACATGATTACCGAGGCCGAGGAGATCTGTGCGAAGTTCACCCGTGAAGGCGTCTCGGCCATGGACAATTTGAACGAGATGCAATGCATGTGGTTCCAGACGGAGTGTGCCTTGGCCTTCCAGCGCATGGGTCGGTGGGGCGAGGCACTTAAGAAATGCCACGAAGTGGATCGTCATTTTGCCGAGATCATTGAGGATCAGTTTGATTTTCATACCTATTGCATGCGCAAGATGACATTGCGCGCTTACGTTGGACTATTGCGATTGGAGGATGTCCTACGGCGTCATCCATTCTACTTTAAGGCGGCCAAATGTGGGATTGAGGTCTATATGCGGCTCTACGATAAGCCACTCAAGTCGGAGACAACCATTGAGGAAATTGATATCGGTGCGGCAGGAATATCCGTCACAGAATATATATGCATTTATATGAATCTATCAATCATTGCTAACTGTGATCCTTTGCAGAGAACCTACCGCCATCGGAGCTGAAGAAGCTGCGCAGTAAACAGCGCAAGGCCAAGAAGAAAGCCGAATTGGAGAGCGCGCAGGCTGCCCAGGCGCAGGTGAAACGCGAACAGCATCAGAAATCGAAACAGCAGGCCAATCAGGAAACCGATCCGGATGCACCGCAACTAGACGAGCTAATCCCCGAGAAACTGGAGCGCACCGACGAGCCGTTGGAGAAGGCAATTGAGTTCTTAAAGCCGCTGCAGCAGTTTGCCAAAGAGCGAATCGAAACGCATTTATTGGCCTTCGAGGTGTACTATCGAAAGAATAAGCTGCTCCTCATGCTGCAATCGATACTGCGTGCGCGTGCTGTCGATCCGGAGCATCCCGTTCTGCACAGCTGTATCATCCGATTTATGAAGGCGCTGGCCAATGCCAAGAAATTGGAGCCATTCAATGAGCATGTGCAGCAAGTGCTGGACAAGGCGACCAAAGAACTGATAGGCACCAAGACGCCACAGCAGTTGAATGACGAATTCATTGCCAAGCATCATGCTACTTCCATATTGCATTTATATGAGGGCGCACGCGGTCTCTACGAGCTGGATCCTAGCAAAAAGCAGAAAGCCATTAAACTGATCACCAGCTTCAATCTGAGCAAGATGCGATTAGAGGTAAATTTGGAATATATGTAACTGTATATATCAAGTACTATATCTGTGTGTGATTTGCAGGAGGCCGTTCAGGTTTACACGGCGTTGCGGGATGGCGATATCTTTGGGGAGTGCGAAAAAGAGGCGGATGAGTATAAGTTGTTGTGCCAGCAACGTTTCCAATATGCGCGCATCTTTCGCAACATTGAGGAGCTGGAGGCGCAGCTCCAGGAGAAGGAGGCAGCCAAGCTGCGTGCCGAGGAGGAGCAGCAGCAGCTCAATCATCTCGATACAAATGAGATGTCTGTAGCGTCGACGCCAGCGTCCATTGCAGCAGCATCTTAGAAGCTATGTTGCGGCAACAGCGACAGCAGCACTATCAATAACAACAATAACAGCAACATCAACAACCACAACAGCTATTGCAACAGCAACTTGAAGTACTCCAATAAGTCCAATTTTATCGACAGCAGCAACAGCAACAGCAACAGCGACAGCAACAGTAAGAGAAGCAGCAACAACAACAATAACAATAAAAGAAAACTATATTAACAAAACAAACAAACAAACAACAAACAGCGCGAGCGAGCGATGCAACTAAATTGTTCAGTTAACTAGAATTGCGGGGGTCTACGACGAGATGCTTGAATCGGTTTTATTTTTCGTTTTAAACACACACACACAAACACACATATATATATATACGCATACACAGTCACGCATTGGAATGTGCTATGTGTAAGCGAGCTAAGTTTAAACGACATAAATACATACATACACCTGGGCACACACATACACACACACACACACGCATACATATTACTTTATGTATACTTAATAATGCAGAAGATGCTGAGGCGGCAGCAACCCAAGGTGGCAACGTAAAAAGCTTAAATAAATGAACAATAATAATAATAATAATAATAATTATAATAATAATAGCAAGAGCAACCAGCAACGAAATGAGTGAAGGCAACAGCAAAACAACTAACGAAAATTGTTATAGAACTTTTTACACTTTATAAATCATAAATTTTGACCGTTTTTCTCTTTTACTTTTACTTTGAACAAAACCAAAAAGGAAACGCAACGAAAAAGAAAGAGAAGAGGAGAGCGAGAGAGAGAGAGAGAGAGAGAAGTCCGAATATATATGTATGCCTATAACAAATTGATTGTTCAGTTTTAGCTATATATTTAGCATAGATATAGTTAAGAACCAAATGTAGCCTAACTTAATTTTTATACAAATCGAGCTTTATTTGAGTTTATTTTGCTAGATGTTATCTATGTGTGTGTTGCTATATGATATATGCCAAAGCTTAATGTGATTTGCTATAGATTATATGGCATCGATAACAGTTGATTGAGCTATAGAGAAACATTTGAATGGCTTGCGCTATGAGAAAACCTCAACTGATTTTGTTTTGAAACTGAGTTCGTTCTTAAATGCATTTGTTGGTGATGTTTCTCTGACAATCTATAAATCTATATCTATGTATATCATCTATAAATATATGTAAATGGGTGTCTGGCTAGATAGCTCCTCTAGGCAATCCAGTTGTTCGAATATGTGTGCCTATCTCAAGTATTCTTGGCTTTCATGCCTTGGATGGCTGCTTCTCTTGAGGAACTCAATACATATTGATATAGATTAAGCTTAGATCACATGCTATGCTATTTCCGTATATCATATAGCTGGCAGAATAACGGTTGCTAAGGGAATATACATATATTTCATTTCTGATCAGAGCAAAGCAAATGCGAGCTGTCCAATTCTAATTGGCACTGGGGCATATATATGTATATATATATATA